>CAJQUN010000078.1:311863-575413 GCA_907163345.1 Haberlea rhodopensis
CAAAAACTCGGCGATCGATCGCGGATCAGATTTTTTTGGGCATTTGGCTGCTGGACCTTGCGATCGATCGAGGCATTATACCGATCGATCACGAGATGCCCAAAGTGTGTATTTTTTATTTTTTGTAGGATTTTTGGTATCGGACTATTATTGGCTTCTAATATTGGTTTGTGTGAATGTGTAGAACTATCTCAGGTGGCCACACAACAAAGAAGATAAAGTCTCACGACATCTCCACTTTTGGAAGAAAGGTACGTAGCGAGACGTACGAGTAATTGGTGATGAGATTATGTTATTTGGGGTTTATGCAATGTGTATTGTTGCGTGTTTGAGAATGATTGTTGTTTCGGTGGTTGTTATACTCGAGCGAAGGATATAGTACTTGCCGCTGTCCTATGAAGCGATGGAATTATGATATTTGCGCTGTCATGTCGAAGCGATGGTTATGCCACTGTCATGTCAAAGCGAGGGATATCATATGATGCCGCTATATGTCGAAGTGAGGGGTACTAAAATACCGTTGTTATAACAAGACCGGACTAGTGTTTTGGATGAGTAGTTATCGATGGATATCGTTGGATATGAATGAAATACGGAGTCAAACCCTTATATTATGAACTAATGACTATGTACATGAGTTATGAAACAGGAACGACCGACGAAAGTATGTTAATTCGGCAAACTCAGGGAGTATACAGGATATATGTTTCTTGCAATTATTTATATTATTGTCCTTGAGTTTTGTTGAGGAATGATGTATATGCTCATGGTGGGGTTGTTCCTGTAGGTACATTTTGAGGCGTAACGGATTATGGACCGGGGTTGATGCAGTGAGCTTAAGGAGTGCTTTGGATAGGATGCTGGAAATTCTTTTGTTTAGTCCCTACTCTAGGAGTAGTGTGAAACTATAGGATTAACATTCATTTAACTGTGAATGTAATTAATCCATTTTGGTAATTTCTTAGTTTGGCATGTAATTCCTTGAAGCTCAATGCATCAACAAAAAATTAATACTCTGATGTATAAATGCTTAGTCCTCATTGTACCTAAATCTTCACTTAAGGTATTAAGGTCCTTACATTAGTGGTATCAGAGCCATGTTAGAGAACCGGGAAGGGAATGAGTGAAGGGTAGCCTTAGCAACTTGTGGCTAGGTGTTCACTTATGAGCATGTTAATGCATGTAGTGCATATGGGTGTATATGATTGTTATACTAACATGTTTATTGCTACTCATGTTATCTATTGGTGCAACATATATATTGTTTCTGGTATGCTGGTTAACCTTTGTATTACAACATGGCAACAAACATTGAGATAGGCGATGTTGTGAGTGTTAATGCAAGTGTTGGGCATACCAATCCTCTACCGCCGCCTGCCTTGGGTGAAGAGCCGGCGGAACAGCAATTGTTGCCAGAGAACTGAGTTTGACCCAATTTCTGGAAATTCCGATCACCGATGTTTGAGGGGACTGAACTGGGGAACAGGCCGAAGAATGGTTGGAAAGAATGGAACAGATCTTTGTAGCGGCCCCTTGTGCAAAGTCTGCTTGGATCAGATTATCGGAGTTCCAACTCGCCAAGAAGGCGTTGATGTGGTGGAAAACAACAGTAATGGAACAAGAGGTCAAGGGCACGAAATCAACTGGGGATTATTTAGGACTCGGTTCCTAACCCGATATTTCTCGGCTGCTGAACGGCAAATTAAAGAGGACGAATTCACCAATTTAAAATAGGGCAACATGGCAGTATCTGATTATGCTCTTCACTACTCTTCATTACTAAGATATGTGCCTCATATCGCCACTAACACTCAAGAAAAGATGAGGCACTTCTTGAAAGGTTTGAGGCCCGAACTATATGACAGGGTGATTACTTATGGCCCTACTTCCTTTGACGACGCTCTTACAGCGAGCTGAATTGGCAGAGTTGGGAGTAGGTGCATATCCAGACACAATACCACCGCCAGTGCGCCCACAGAAGTCAACCTCTGATAGTCTGAAACCAAGAGCTGACCAATTTAAGTCAAGAGGAGTTTCATCATCTTCTAGATTCAGTGGTCGACGACCGGATTTTCGTCGCATGGGGGGCCGTAGGATCAATACACAATCAAATAGGGGGCAGACACAAGGGAGTAGATTTGGGGGAATCAAATGTTATCATTGTGGAGGGCCTCATCCGATAAGGGAATGTCCTGCTTGTTATGAATGTGGAAAGAGGGGCCACTTTGCTCAGGAATGTCCTAACCGGGGAGGACAGCAAAACACCATGGGGAGACCCTCAGACAGAGCGGTACAACAAAGAACAACAGTATGCGCCGAGGTAATTGGGAAGTCAGATGATGGGATCGCCTCAGGGACGGGTTTATGCACTGACTTGGGAGCAGGCCGAGGCAGCTCCAGAGGAGGTGATTGCTGGTACGTGTAACTTATTTACGTACCTCGCTTTTATTTTGATAGATACAGGTGCCTCCCATTCTTTGTATCGGTTGGTTTTGTGGAGAAGCATCACATGTGTACATCTCCGTTACCCACGCCTCTTATGGTCTCGGCCACACTGGGAAGAGTGTTGTTGCTGATCAGTTTCTTGTGGACTGCCTCATTTATTTTGATGGCAATGAATTGAAGATGGATTTGATTGTGTTGAGTATGGCAGACTTTGATTGCATTATGGGTATCGACATATTGAACAGATATCAGGCGGTAGTGGATTTCCGGCAGAGGACAGTTCGGTTCAGATCTGATGAGGGGATTCAGTGGACTTTCTATGGGAACGGTTCTCATGCGAAGATCCCATTGATATCGGCAATTAAAATGTCCCAGTTATTGGAACGTGGACACACGGGCTACCTTATTTATGCCGTGGACATGGCGGAAAAGAATAAAGATTTGAGGGTTGAGGATGTACCCGTGGTAGCGGAGTTTGCTGATGTGTTTCCGGAGGAAATTCCAGGATTTCCACCGCCTGTAGAGGTTGAGTTTGGAATTGAATTGGTACCGGGAACGCCTGCTATCTCTCGTGCCCCTTATAGAATGGCACCTGCGGAGTTAAGGAAATTGAAAGAACAGTTGCAGGAACTCCTTGACAAAGGATATATACGCCCTAGCGTATCGCCTTGGGGCGCACCGGTTCTTTTTGTGAAAAAGAAGGATGGTTCGATGCGTTTGTGCATCGATTACCGGCAACTGAATAAGGCCACAGTGAGTGAAGAACAAGTATCCTCTCCCAAGGATTGATGACTTATTTGATCAGTTGCAGGGTACTAAGCTGTATAACAAAATTGACTTGAGATCAGGTTACCATCAGATACGGGTCAGGGAGGAGGATGTGCAGAAGACAGCATTCCGGACTCGATATGGGCACTACGAGTTCCTAGTTATGCCGTTCGGAGGAGTGACGAACGCCCAGGCTGTCTTTATGAGCTTGATGAACAGGGTATTCCAACCATATCTTGACCAGTTCGTCATAGTGTTTATTGACGACATACTCATCTACTCTCGGAGCGAGGAAGAGCGTGAGACACTTACGGACGGTGCTCCAGATCCTCAGGGATAATCAGTTATTTGCCAAGCTCAGCGAGTGTGAATTATGGTTGAGCAGTGTGGTGTTTCTAGGGCATGTTATTTCTAGCAGTGGAATATCGGTAGATCCCAGGAAGGTAGAGACTGTGATGGAGTGGTCTGCACCAACTTTTGTACCTGAGGTACGGAGCTTTCTTGGTTTGGCAGGGTATTACCGACGTTTCGTCCAAGGAATTTCTAAGATTGCTAAACCATTGACTCAGTTGACTAAAAAGGGAGTACCCTTCTATTGGTCGGAGGCTTGTGAGCAAAGCTTCCAAGAACTGAAGCGCCGGTTAACTACAGCACCTGTGTTGGTAATCCCTACGGAGAACAAAAAAATTGTTCTATACACTGATGCATCACTACAGGGCTTGGGATGTGTACTGATGCAAGATAAGCATGTGGTAGCTTATGCATCGAGACAGTTGAAACTACATGAGACTAGATACCCAGTCCATGACTTGGAGTTGGCGGCTATCATATTTGCCTTGAAGATTTGGTGGCATTACTTATATGGTACGTCGTTTACCATTTATACGGATCACAAGAGCTTGAAGTTCTTGTTTACTCAGACGGAGTTGAATATGCGGCAGAGGAGATGGATGGACTTACTCAAGAACTACGACTGTGAAATAGAATACCATCCTGGGAAGGCGAACTTGACGGCAGACGCCTTGAGTCGAAAGGTAAAGAGTACTGCTGAGGACGCCATGTGTTTATCGGCTATGATGACTTCTTGTTGCCATCTGGGCTATGATTTTGATTTGGATGCATTGCCGGTATGGGTATCGACTTTATTGGCAGAGCCGAACATTTATGAGAATATCAGGAGAGCCTAGAAAACGGATGATGAGGTTCAGAGATGGTCGTTATTGGTACTTCAGGGACAGCCATCGAAGTTCAGAGTGGTTGAGGATGGATCGTTGAGGTTGGGTAGCTGTTGGGTAGTCCCGGGTACGCCAGAGTTGCGTAGAGGGATCTTAGAGCGAGCTCATAGTAGCAGGCTTAGTATCCACCCAGGCGGGAGGAAATGTATAAGGATCTATGTGATCAGTTTTGGTGGAAAAGAATGAAGCGTGATGTCATCGCTTTCGTTAAGAGGTGCTTGATCTGCCAGCAGGTTAAGACAGAGAGGCAGGAGACCAGGTGGTGAGTTGAAGAGCTTAGAGATACCGAAATGGAAGTGGGAACACATATCCATGGACTTTGTGACCCACTTGCCGAGGGGCTTGCTTCAGGTTTTGATGCCATTGGGTGATTGTTGACAGACTGACCAAAGTGGCTCACTTCATTCCCTATAGTATGACCTTCACCTATTTGAGAATGACTCAGTTATATGTTCGAGATGTGGTAAGATTGCACGGGATCCCTATTTCTATAGTGTCGGATCGAGATCCACGATTCACATCTCATTTTTGGAGGGACTTCAATCAGCCTTGGGAACTGAGGTAAGGTTGAGCACTGCATATCAGCCCCAAACGGAATGGCCAAACCGAGCGTACTATTCAACGCTCGAGGACATGTTGAGGGCATGTGTATTGGAGTTTGATACTTCATGGCAGGATTTAGTGACCTTGGTAGAGTTCTCTTATAATAATAGCTACCAGGCAAGCATTCAGATGGCTCCTTTTTGAGGCCCTTTATGGCAGACGATGTAGATCACCCTTATGTTGGGACGATGATAGGCTTAGATTTTGAGTGATTTTAACTGTAATTTCTTCTCATTTCCGTACTTTTTCCTGGACGATATTATGCTTTTTGGTGTTTATTCGTTTGTTTCAGGAAATTAGATCGGAAGTGGAAGAAATGAGCTTATATGAAGATAACAGGCGAAATCGAGGAGTAAGAGATGAGAAAATTAAGAAGGTGGATTCTTCAGATCTCGATCGATCGAGATTTATTCTCGATCGATCGAGCCAGCCAGAAGCAAGAATCAGAATTTTTGAAGGCTCGATCGATCGGTGGAAATCTCGATCGATCGAGCGAGGCATAACCTCGGAGCTGAAAATTCAAATTCTCGATCGATCGGTGGAAAACTCGATCGATCGAGCGAGGCAGTAAGTTCCAAAAGCTGGCGTGAACAGTGCACCGATCGATCGGTGAAAATCTCGATCGATCGAGACGCGAAATCTGAAGATTTTATTTTCCTTTTTTATCGTGATTTTGGAGGGCTATTAAGGGGGGGTCTCTTCCACAATTCAGGGGGACGATATTAGACGAAAATTATATCCAATCTCAGACGATTTCTAGGTCAAGGAGCCGCCGCCCAACGCCGCCAAGGAGATCCAATCTCCGTTCTTCGTCCAAAGTCGAGCCAATCTCTTCCGGAGTGCAAGGAAGGAACAAGAGAGAAATCACGGTGCAACGCACGGATTCATCCATCGTTTATCGTATTTCTGAACTCTCATTTATTTGATTTTCATTTTCATTTGTTGTTTTTGAGGTCGAGAGACAAGAAAACTCATCTGTATTTGATTTGAATTAAATTTGGTTTATATTATTGAAGTTTTAGTTCGTTGTGTTTGATATATTGATTCATTGGTATTTGAGCGCATTGATATTTATTGTTCATAGATTAATTGCTTGTGAGATCAAGTCTAGCTAGCTTTGATTGAATTTGAGAGTTACAACCGAGATCGAGAGATAACGTTGTAACACGCTCCATTAATTTATGATGTATGTCACGATTGAGATCGAGAGATGATATCGCATACGTGAGAACTTGAAATCGAAAGATTTAGAGTTATAAGGTTTTGATAATTTAAGCAACTTTGAATTAGTAAATAGGTGCACGAGAGTGACTTATTCTAATTTATTGTTAGTTTCGTTACAGCTCGAGAGAGTGTATCGAATAATAGTGAAACCTTTCACCCTTAAAATCAATTGAGTGATAATTTGAGAATTCCGTTGAATCAGTAGAGATAATATAATTGAACGACGAGCTCGGGAATTTTCTCGAGTGACTTACCTTCGCATTTCCGGAACCGTTCTATTCATTGTTTCTAGTTTAATCTTTATTCTTCAGTTTAATTTAGCTTTAGTTAATCAAACTCCTTTTATCGTAGGCTAAATATAATTTTATTAATCTTATTTGATACTTATACGTTAGTCCCTGTGGATTCGACAACCTGTACTTAATTTTCACTATACTAAACTTGACAACCGTGCACTTGCGGTAGAATCGCTTAAAACCATTCTTTGAAATATCTTTTGTTAAAAAATAAAGCGGTCAGACGACTTGGACCATAAATCGGTCGGAGGACCAGAATTAGTTCAGGAAATGGAAGAGAAGGTAAAGGTGATAAGACAGAAAATGAAAGTAGCCCAGGACATATAGGCAGCTTATGCTAATAAACGGCGGCGACCGTTAGAATTTCAGTTGGGAGATAAGGTTTTTTTGAAAATCTCACCTTTCAGAGGTGTTGTGCGATTTGAAATGCGCGGGAAACTGTCTCCTAGATATGTTGGGCCATACGAGATCTTGCAGCGCATTGGCACCTTAGCTTACCGACTGGCTTTGCCACCTTCTTTGTCTGGTATACATGATGTGTTCCATGTATCTATGTTACGGAAGTATGAGTCGGATCCGTCACATGTGTTGCAGCCTTCTGAGGTTCAGTTAGAATCCGAAGTATCTTATGTGGAACGGCCTGTTAGAATTCTGGATCGGGCAGATCGCAGACTTCGGAACAAGGTGATACCTATGATTAAAGTTCAGTGGGATCGCAGGGGTGTCGAGGAGGCCATGTGGGAGACGGAGCAACATATGATGCAGCACTATCCAGAACTATTTTCTGGTATGTGATTTATGTTTAGTTTCAATTTGGTAAGTGCATGCGATTTCGAGGATGAATCTTATAAGTATGAGAGTATTGTGATATCCTCGAAATGATTATATGCTTTTGAGCATTAATTATTTTATGTGGTAATTATGGTGTTAATTAATTTAGTAAGGGAATTAATTAATATTAGCAATGCTTAGTCACATGTGGACGTGACCTGGTAATGCATTTTAGGGTACATGTATTGCATGCTGAGAAAGTGGGTGTTGGGATGGTTTAATTGTGATGGCTAATGATTATTTGGTCAAGCATGTATTTAATTGAGGTTTTGGTGCATTTCTGGAAAAATGCTTTTAAAATATCATGTTGGGATATTTTATACATCATGCTAATTAATTGGGTACCCTACTACTTTAAACCCACTTATAACCCTTTTCACCTCACCTTCCCATCACTCCTTATCATCCAACTTTCCCAACCCTAACCCCCAAAACCCACTTTCACGTTTGAATCAAAGGAAAAAGGAGGAAACTTTACAAAAATCTTGGTGGCTTGATTTCTTGGTGAGATTTGAAGCCTAGAAGTGGTATGAGTTCCTTCTTGTTTAGTTTTGTATGTGTTGGGTTTGCAATGGGTTTTTATTAGGGATTTGGAAACGGTTTGGTTTTGAAAATGTGATATTTTGATTTGGGTTTTGGATTTGTTGTTGTAAAGGTTGGGGTATGGTTTTGATGTGGTTTATGTTGATTTTGGAGATTTTATTCAATATGCGTAGTATTGAAATTTGATGTTTATTTTGGAGGTTTTTGGTGTTTGGATGTTAATGGTGGGGAAAAATTTGAAGAGAAATGGTTTGGAGAAGATGAAGTGTGGAAATAGCCAAAAATCGCATACAAACTTTGGCGATCGATCGGGGCATTTTCCCGATCGATCGCGAGCCACAGGGAGGCTCCAATAGCTTGCGCGATCGATCGCGAGTTTGGCGCGATCGATCGGCGAAGCCGCGATCGATCGGCACAAACTCGGCGATCGATCGCGGATCAGATATTTTTTGGGCATTATGGCTGCTGGACCTTGCGATCGATCGAGGCATTATACCGATCGATCGCGAGATGCCAAAAGTGTATCTTTTGGTAATTTTTGTAGGATTTTTGGTATCGGACTATTATTGGCTTCTAATATTGGTTTGTGTGAATGTGTAGAACCATCCCAGGTGGCCACACAACAAAGGAGATAAAGTCTCACAACATCTCCACTTTTGGAAGAAAGGTACGTAGCGAGACGTACGAGCAATTGGTGATGAGATTATGTTATTTGGGTTTATGCAATGTGTATTGTTACGTGTTTGAGAATGATTGTTGTTCCGGTGGTTGTTATATTCGAGCGAAGGATATAGTACTTGCCGCTGTCCTATGAAGCGATGTAATTATGATATTTGTTGCTGTCATGTCGAAGCGATGGTTATGCCGATGTCATGTCGAAGCGAGGGATATCATATGATGCCGCTATATGTAGAAGCGAGGGGTACTAAAATACCGCTGTTATAACAAGACCGGACTAGTTGTTTTGGATGAGTAGTTATCGATGGATATCGTTGGATATGAATGAAATACGGAGTCAAACCCTTATATTATGAACTAATGACTATGTACATGAGTTATGAAACAGGAACGACCGACGAAAGTATGTTAATTCGGCAACTCAGGGAGTATACAGGATATATGTTTCTTGCAATTATTTATGTTATTGTCCTTGAGTTTTGTTGAGGAATGATGTATATGCTCATGGTGGGGTTGTTCCTGTAGGTACATTTTGAGGCGTAACGGATTGTGGACCGGGGTTGATGCAGTGAGCTTAAGGAGTGCTTTGGATAGGATGCTGTAAATTCTTTTGTTTAGTCCCTACTCTAGGAGTAGTGTGAAACTATAGGATTAACATTCATTTAATTGGGAATGTAATTAATCCATTTTGGTAATTTCTTAGTTTGGCATGTAATTCCTTGAAGCTCAATGCATCAACACGAAATTTATACTCTGATTTATAAATGCTTAGTCCTCATTGTACCTAAATCTCCACTTAAGGTATTAGGGTCCTTACAAAGCTGGTTGAGCAAAATCCATCATAGATCTTGGATTCGATGCTTCATTATCCGCGCCTCCTTCTTGATTGTTATCCGCCATTGTTCGAGCTTCCCTTATTTTCCTTAGAATTTTGGCTCAATTTCTGGGTCAAAAGGCTCGAGTGTGGGGTTGCTACTCCTTAGCATGCACCAAGAAGATGACTACCTGTAAAAATCAACCCAAAAGGAGAACACACAAATGTAATAAACCCAATAGTCAAAATTGACAAACAAACAAAACAAAAAATAATTGGCTAAATTACAATTAACTAATCTCGTATGATATTATACAAATTAGTCCCCGGCAACGGCACCAAAAACTTGATCGCTATTATTTTAAACAATTAATTCCAGAGTAGCGATTTTAGACCGCAAGTGCACTGTGTCAAGTTTTTGTATAGTGATTTAGAAATAGGGATGTCGTACCCAAAGGGACTAACGTATACGTACCAAATAAAATTAGAAAAATTATATTTAGCCTACGAAATATATGAATAATTATCTAATTAAACTAAAAACTTAAAAACTCAAAATTTAATCAACTCCTTTGAACATGCGAAGGAATTCCACTCGAGAAATTTATCAAGATGTCGGTTCACTTGTGTTATCGTCAATGATTTGTTTGTAAAAACAATTACTAACCAATTAATTCTTAAGGTGACGGATTCCCTAATATAATCAATACACTTTCTCAAGCTATATTGAAACTAAAATTAATTTGAAGCAAGTAACTCTCGTTCACTTAAACCAATTTAATATTGCATAAATCTCAATGAAAACTGTTAACTTTAAATCTTTAAATTCAAAGTGATCACGTATGTGATTTAATCTCTCGATCTAAATCTTTAACATACAACATGAATTATTATAGCGTATTATAATTTTATCTCTCGATCTCAATTATAATTCACAAATCAATCAAAGGTAGCAAGGCTTTGATAGCATTAAGATTATAATTCATGCACAAAAGAATTAATCCACTCAAACAACATTCAAATCAATAACTCAATCACAATCTTCCCTAACCTTGATAAAATAAACTTATTTTATGTTCAAATCAAACTAACATGATGAATAATTGTTTCTCAACATCATAAACATCAATAAATTCAAAAATCAAAATAAATAAAGCTTAGAAGTACGATAACGTAGGAGTTGAATCCGTGCGTTGAAACGTTACTTCTTCCCTTGCTTCCTTCCTTGCACTTCAAAGGCTTTTTCTCTTAATTTGTATGGATGTTGGAGGATGAAAGGAGGCTGATATATGGTGTATGATATGATATTGGTTCCCTTAAATTCGTGCCCTAGGTCTCTTATTTATAGAAGAGGAAGTGGATGGAAGTGTTCCCACTAGATCAACTCAATCAAGTCTTTTTTTTTTCCAAAAATTAATGTTGCTCGATCGATCGGTAAAATTGTCTCGATCGATCGAGCACTCTTATTTCTCGTCCAGGAATTCTTCTGCCTCGCTCGATCGATCGAGCGTCAACTTCTGATCGATCGAGCTTTCTTCAATCTCGCTCAATAAGTCTCTGCCATGCTCGATCGATCGAGATAAATTTCCGATCGATCGAGCTCCTCTTTTTCTTGTTGGCCAAAACTATGTCTCCTTCGATCAATCGTGTTCACGTCCGATCGATCGGTTATGTCAGATTCCAAATTCTTCAATTCTTGCCTCAGTTTGATCCGTTTTCTTCTTTCTAGCTTAATTCTTCCACTTCCCACCTAGATTCCTGAAACAAACAAATAGATACCAAAAAACGTAACATCATCCAGGAATCAACAAGAAAATATATACATATCATTGCAAAATACACGTAATATTCATCCTTATCAGGAACTCGAGGAGAATATGCGCAAGAAATATCCCTCTCTCTTCCAAGATCAAGCTGACTCAATTTTCGAGGACGAAACTTCCAATAAGAAGGTAGGGATGTGAAGACCCGAATCTGCAGTAGAAATAAATTCAGCATATACTAAAAATCAGCTCAGCAGATGTTTAAATCTGTTGATTTCAATCTGCTCAACTTGTGAAATTTCAAGGAAAACCAATCAGCTCACTTTACAAAGTCTACTCAACCTATGTTGATAACCATCAGCTCTACTTATGCTTAACTTGTACCATCAACTCTACTTATGCTCAACTTTAATTCAAGACTTGGTCAACCCCACTAACCCATCAACTCTACTTATGCTCAACTTTGAGGACGATGAACAATATCAGTTTTGGGGTTGTGATTTATTCCTGTTGATTTGAATTCAACCGCTGCTGTTATTTTAGTTTTACTATTTACGCTTCCACTAATGTTTAAGAAATTATCAGTTGAAAATCAGTCTTATTTTATTTTAGTTCAGTTGTAAAGACATTTAAATTTCGTTTATGGAATGAAAGACTGATTTATTTGATATATATATCCGAGGCTTGTTGTTTTCAAATTTTTTAATTTGGAAGCAACACTGATGTCATCGGCTCTGGTCTCGGGCGTGACATCAAGTCTCCATTTTCAATTCAGTCCAATTAGCTCTTCTTCTTCTTCTTCTTCATTTTGCTTATTCACTGAGGTTTGAGTATTCACCGGAATTTTTAAAATTATTATGATAAGTCTACAACCATCATAAAAGCTTTCAAATTCATGGATTTGTATATCGGTAAATTTAATGCACCCGTGGTGTAAGCTTTGGTCTTCCCATCGGGGAGAATACCAATGTACCATGCGGGCACGTGGTAGTAGACCCCGTTGTGTAAGTTATTGTAGCATCATTTGAGGAGTTGGCATCGCCAAGGAAACAACTTGAGGCACCATTTGTATTGGAACACAGTATTATGCAAAAATTATTTGCTTTTTGTAAGTTAAATAATTAAAAGCATACATAATTGTAAGATCCCAAGTAAGTATCATTATAATCTCCAAAGGTCAAGACTTTCTCCATTGAGTGCAACACATCGTGGAGCTTCTTCGAGTGTCCATATTTTGGTTGATTCAAATGTTCTCAAATATTATAATTTTGTTCTTAAAAAGTGTGGGTACCTTGTTCGTCTTCTACTACACAAGGATTTCGCTGGTCTCGTTGTTTGTATCGGGAAGGAAAATCTGTAGATGATAATTTTCAACTTTGAGTTGAGGCTAGTGTTGTTGTAAGGCCCTCACTACCTTAACACGCTATTAGTGCATTATCACATATATTAGTGCATACATTCATGTGATTAGGGAATTCTTACACATGCTTCCATAGCATTGGCATACCATCTATAAAATTTTGACATCAATCCACTTAATGTTCAATCCCCAACACAACTCAACTAGCCACGTTTGCACTGTACAATGCACCAATTCCACATTCTCAATTCATCATGCAATACACCATAATTAATTGCATGCAAACCATAAATGAAAAAGAGAAATCTAACAACCTTTATACAACTCATATGCACATCAGAATGCTCACAGGCGGGCGTTGAATAAGTGAAGGTGTATCTAATGTATAAAGCATACTACTCAATACCAACATTGGTACCTCAGCCCTGGAAGCATTCCCAATCGACAGCCCGAACTCAACCCGGAACTGGTGCTGTACCTGTCCACCTGCCCCAACAGAAACAGCCCCCACACTGGGTGAGCTACCAATCCACCATCTCAGAAACAACAATATCACGATTCATAATTTAGAGAATATAAAGCCGTAAATTTAAAAGATACTCCATGTATAGTATCGTTATCATTGGGATTCCCCGTGCTGTTCATGTTCTCATAATAAACCAAAACCATCAAATTCTCAAAATCGGTTAATCATTACATTAATTAACTACCATGCCAATTTCATAAGGAAATGTGATTAAATCATTACACCAATGATCACAGAAACCATATACAACTCAATTAATGATTTCACATTATCCCCACATCCTATCCCATCGCTCGCTCAACAGCGGCGGTATCATAATTCAATGCTCCCTCAACAGCGACAACATTACTCATTGCTCGCTCAACAGCGGCACCACAAAATCCTCAATGCACATCACAATGTTTGCAACAACAATATATTATTCATGCACATGGCAATAATATATTAAATATGCTCGTATGTTACACGTACCTTATAATCCAATAGCAAGAGACAATCATTGCCTTTGCCCCAAGATCCCGTTAATTATTTGCTAAACACAGTTAATAACTCGCAATTAATTTCGTGCCCACAAACACATACCCAATTACATATTCAACCTCCAAATACATCATCAACCATGATGAATAACCATTTAAAAGACTCGGGCAAAGCATGCATCAGTTCCATGACCAACCAATATTTTCCACAGTACATGGCCTCTCGATCGATCGAGAGCCCTAGAAATTTTATGCCTAAAATTCGTCTTCGCTCGATCAATCGAGAAGATTGCTCGATCGATCGCCTGACCTTCTCGATCGATCGCCTACTTTGCTCGATCGATCGAGCACACTGTTTATCGTCGTCAAATTTACCAACAACGCGATCGATCGGCGCCCCCTTGCCGATCGATCGGTGTGCTCTGAAATAGCCTGAAAATGGCGTTTTTCGAGCTAGAACCCCCAAAACAGCAAACCCAACACTTAAAACACCATCAATCCTCAACAAAAACACCATAAATACCCTTTAAACATAGCAACCCAAAAATCTTTAAAATCCAAAAACAAACACGTTGACATGCTCAACCAAATACCGTAAAAAGACTACCAATACGAAGATAAAAACGAGGGGAATAATCTTACCCAATTATCTTCGAGAACTTTGGCCCCAAACCCGAGCCTAGCTCAATATGGGAGAAGAAAGGGGGAAGGGAAAGGGAGGGAGGCGTGGAGTGAGGGAGAGAAGTGAGGTGGGGAATGGTTGAAAATCGAGTCCCATTGGTATATATACTACCAAGGCTCCAAAAACCCAAGTTTCAAATACTCGCACCCTGACTCATTAAAAATCATATGTGTTCAATAATTATCACACACTCACTATTTTCATTACCAACCTCGATCCAAAGCTCCCCAGATTCCAG
Organism: Haberlea rhodopensis; assembly: GCA_907163345.1. Lineage (NCBI taxonomy): Eukaryota > Viridiplantae > Streptophyta > Magnoliopsida > Lamiales > Gesneriaceae > Haberlea > Haberlea rhodopensis. The sequence goes on from CAJQUN010000078.1 coordinate 326,349, forward strand.
ATCCCACTACCAACACAAATTCCATGGTTAACACCTAAATGAGAATAAATCTCAACCATTGGATCCAACAACCCCGATATTGGATTAAAATCCTCGGGAGTCTCAATACCGTAATTATTTCATAATTACCACCATTAAAAATCCATTAAGGATCATAATCACTCCGGGTTTCTCACGAAAATTTCCGGATATCACATTTATCCCCCACTAATAAAATTTCGTCCTCGAAATTTCCACATGCGTACCTTAAGTACCACCAAGACCTCGCAATTCGACTCGAATGCGCGGTATCGAATCATGAACACACCATGAACGACACACCAACTGCGAGGATATCGACCTCACACCGAATTCTGGAATGGAGTTATCCTCCCAAACCATCACAACCTTAAAAGATGTTAACATAACTCGATGTTAACCAACCACGGCAGTCAGTCAACCTTAACTTCTAACTACTCGAATCATTCATGATTCCAACATAGATATCACCTTAATGACATCTCTAGTACTTGGTCTACGATGCCAAATACACATCGTTACGAAGGAGACCACCAGTATACAACAGTATATCATACCAATCTCGGTTTCCCCTCTCCATCCATCTCCAGCCAATGAGTAGTTGCACCACTTGCAACTCGAATCGGGCAACCCACGGCCACCGATCAATACAAAATACATCCTCACAGATGTCCACATACGTGTGTTCCAAGGAATCACATCTTGGTTCCAACACACTACCAAAAACTCCACAGAGTCTCCAAAATCCCATAGAGAACATGCAAGAAAAATCAATTGCATTCTCACCACTTGTGTCGACAAAGACACCAAGCGAATTCGAATCCTGGTCATCCATTGTTTACACTTAGAATCGGTAATTTAAAACAAGGACACTATCGAATTCACCAGTAAAGAACTGTCTTGACCCAAAACACGACAACCACTTTTCAAAAGAAAGTCTACCAATCTCACAATTTATTCCTCAGAATAAATTATCCCATTGAGGTTACCAACCTCAAGGATACCACAATCTCTTACCAGAGATTTATCAATCCAAGCATAACAATGATGGCCCACAAACATACATACTGATATGTATACCTAGACGCCAAATTAACTACAATCGACTTGGGTATCTCTAATCATACCCACAAGCCTCAAACCCATCTGTCAATCATCCGGTTATTCTCACTCAGAAGAGAATAATGATTGATGATCCAATGACTAACGGTGTGAATTCAACATCAATATCATGCGCATCAACTCATCGAATCTTTCAAAGATTCCCAATATGTATATCAACACCTCTTCCCTCGCAAGGAAGTGTCATGCCTCCATTACTTTCCAATTTCGAACCATCGTTCGGATAATCTGGATACATTTATACTGAAATGTATCCCTGAACCAACAAATACACAACTGGTTCGGGATAGTGCATCCTTGCCACTATCACTAATCATTCTCAAACTCGTATACACGACGTATACCAATCCTAACGATGCTCCGTACTAATACCATAGTACTAAACATTTTTTCGAGCATCTCTCCAGAGACGTCGCGTACGTCTCACAAATAACGCAAAGACATTACCCGGTCCACCACCAGTAATGCTCACCATGGTTGATTCATAATCAACTCGCAGCCGGTACCAACTGTTTTCACAACAATATCGTTCCAAATCTCTCCAAGAGATACAATCGACACAGTAATGTTACCACATTAACTATATCCCACAACTCCGGTTATGTCTCACCATTGCATCCTTAATGCAAGAATTCTCAATTAGAGGTAACAATAACTTGTTAACCCTCTCTTTGGTACTCCCGGCCAAGCTGAGCTGAAAGCTCCCTTGAGGTCAATTAGAGGTAACAATAACTTGTTAACCCTCTCGTTGGTACTCCCGACCAAGCTGAGCTGAAAGCTCTCTTGAGGTATCTCTCACCTCAACTCAGGCATTATAGTGACTACACGAGTCCACTATAACCTCTCATCGTATCATCATACGAGTCCACCACACTCAGTTCCAACAAGCTGTGTAGTGGCTACAACAAGCTCACTACATTACGGCAACAATAATTCAATTTACCTGGCTAGCAACTCGCAGCCTCCTAAGGTTTATATAAAACCTACCAACGTATCACTCGCTCAATCCTGGTATACAATACTGCACTATCAATTAGAGTAGTGGATCATCATCCAATATTTCTCTAATACCGATACACAAGGGACATTTCAATATCCTTACTCACTCACAATTCAATCCTAACCCATTAGGATCTATTTCACATTCTCATGTGTATGTGCGACCATGTCCATCATACACCACATCGACATATGTATGTAGTTCCCTCGATAACTACATACACTACAAGTCAATTGGTCATAGCCAACTCAACGAGTATACCCAAAGGTACCACTACTCGTAACACGTTTACCTCAATAAATATTCTATAGAATAAGATAATATTCAAAATAAAATAATATGGAATATTATAACAAATAAATTCAAGCTCATTTAAAGGTATTTCAATCATTTTAGTACATACTTTACATCTATACAATATTTAGGGTGTGTTTCCAATTACTTATTCAAAGCACTTATATGTTACTTTTGCTTAAAGTTTGAAAATTTTGTTTTTAAGCAAAGCATTGAGTTTTTGCTATTGAAATAAAAAGCAGCTTAATAAACTTCAATTAACAAAAGTGACATCAAACAACTTAAAACAGTCAAAAACATGTTATGACCTACCTCTATGCTTCTATTTTTTCTGCTTATTTTGAGAGAAGCAATAGCAGAAGCAAGTAAATAAAACACTCAAAATCTATTTTTTGTCTGAAAAGCTGATAAGCAGTTTGCAAAAGCATTTGCAAACACCAGTTAATCAACTATACCAAACACATAACTTTTTTTCTTGTATTACTAATCATAGACAACAAAAACAATATTCTTTATCATTATTTTAATAATTATTTTTTTATCCATCAGATTATTTATCCTTATTTTAATAATCATTTTTAGAAAATTTAATATTTCGTAGATCAAAAAGTTTTGTCAAATCGATTAGAAGAATTCTTTTTTAATTCTAACAATCTCATTCTAACATGTATTAATTTAAAATATATTGTAAATCAATATTCAACCTTTTTTTCTACTTTTAGTTATAATCGAACTTCAAATTTCTTAATATATTTCTTAAAAATAATAATAACTAGATTGTTAGACAACACAAAAATTTGGGTTTTGATTCGGTTTGTAGATTTGAATTTTTTTAAGTTATAGAAAGGGAAAATATGGTGTTTTCTGCATGTTGCTAGGGCTGAGCATTCGGTCGGTCCGGTTACCCACAAAACCGAATTTCTGATAACCGAACCGAACCGATTTTTAAAACTATAACCGAACCGACCGATTTATTTTTCGAAACCGAACCGACCGAACCGATAAAAAATCGGTTAATCGGTCGGTAACCGAATTAACCGATATTTTTTTAAAAAAAATAAAATAAAATTTAAAAATTAGATAATGTGATTTTAAAAATTAAAATAATTAGATTTTTTTATTTTAAAAATTTAAAAAGTAAAATTTAAATAAAGAATGATATTAAATGATTTTTTTAAAAATAAAAAACAATTTATTTTTAAAAAAAATATTAAAAAATTAAAAATTTCGTTTATTCGGTTTATTCAGTTAACCGATATTTTTAAAATGAAAACCGAAACCGAACAGAATTAACCGATTTTTTAAAAAAATCAAAATCGAATTTCCGAAATAACCGAACCGATTTTCCAAAATATTTCGTTTTTTCGTTTGTTCGGTTTAACCGAACTTTTGCTCACCCCTACATGTTGCGAACTACAATTTATTTGATGTTATTTTTAAAAAATGGTATTCGAAGTAACATCAAACGATACGTGTCCGATAATTTTTGTAGGTCCTCCTACCTTAACATCCTCTTAATACACAATTATGGACTAAACATGCATAAATAACGTCTTAGGGTTTCGGTTGTAGCTTTGAGCTAATTAGATTACATGCCAAGACTAAATTTTTCAAAAGTTAAATTAATTACATCCTCAAAAGAAGTGTATCAATAGAATTATACTACTCCTAGAGTAGAAACTATCCCAAAAGAAATCCTGTAACCTATCTTCTTTTATGCTCCTTTAGCTCACCGTCTCAACCCGACCCTTAGTCTTGGTCCAAAAGTGTACCTACAGGAACAACCCATCATGAGCATGTACATCGTTACTTAATATCATATGGCATATAAATAAATGTACAGAAATAATTGATAACATATACTTCCTGGTTAATCGTATTATCCTTCTTTGGTTGTCCCTGTTTCATAGTTATGCATATAATCATTAGTTCAAGACGTAAATGATTAACATCATACTTCGCATATTTGCACACAACAATCCATGTTACTTAGTAATGGGACTATCCGGGTTCTATTATGACAGTGGTACAATTGGCCCCCCTCGCTCGACATAACACATCGTATGATACCCATCGCTACGCCTTGATAGCGGATGTATCTCTTTGTTCAGCGGATGATACCCCTCGCTACTCCTTGATAGCGTATGTACCCCCTCGCTTAGCGGATGATACCCCTCGCTACGCCTTGATAGCGGATGTACCCCATCGCTTAGTTATGTGAGCGGCAAGTACCTTCCTCGCTTGCCCATAATAGCCACCGGACATTCAACCATTCTAAGTAGCATAGTTAAACATACATTATTATCTTATAAGCATCATCATCTCCAAACATCATCATCTTATCATAACTGTCATCGTCACATCATATCATCTTTGTTTATCACAACATCATCATCATAAACTTATTCATCATAATCATCATCATAAATACTTATGCAATCAATGCAAAGTCATAGTTTAGGAATATGTTACCGTTTGATGCCCGTACGTTTCTTACGTACCTTTTCAAAATATGGTGAAGTCGTAGCACTTTATCTTCTCGAAGTCGTGGGTCCTTGGGATGGTTCTACACAACCATACAATTCAATATTAGAAGCTAATCATAGTCCAATATTCAAAAACCCCACAAAAAATCAAAAATACCCATTTTTACATCTCGCGATCGATCGCTGCCCAGGCGCGATCGATCGCGAGATCACACTGGACGGGGGTGAAAATTTCCTTCTTCGGCGATCGATCGCCATAGTTGGCGCGATCGATCGCCAAAAGTGGCGATCGATCGCCAAAGGCTTCTGGAGCCTACTGTTGGCTCGCGATCGATCGCCAAAAACGGGCGATCGATCGCCAGCCTCTGCACTTCGAAAATCCACCATTTTTACACATTAAAACTTCACCAACCTCAACCAACATTTATTCCATCAATTCAACAACATAAAAACACTTAAAACCTTCCTCAAACATCATTAAACCACCAAAAACAAACATCATTTCAAAAGTCATCCCAACCCCCAACAAACCCATTTCAAAACCCTTCAAAACCATTCCAAACTTAAATCAAACATTTCAAGAACTTCAAGGAGTGATATACAAACATCTTAGGTCTTAAATCTTACCAAGAAGTGCAGAACAAAGCTTTTACAAGGACTTCTTGTCCACTTTGGTGCCAAAATCGGGTTTGAGGGAAAAAGTGAGGGTTTGGGAAGAGATTTGGGGATTTGAGTGTAAAGAGTAAAGTGAGGTAAAAATGGTGGGTTAAGGGTTAAATCCTTATATTTAACTTGTACCCCAATAATTAACATGATGTATATAAAATGCATTAACATGGTAAGCATTTACAAAATGCAACCAACTTCATTAAATCCATACCATCCTCATAATTAAAATCAACATCCTTAAATCATGATAATTCTTCATTTTCCACACATAACTTAATCATCGCAATAATTCATCATATTAACATAATTAATGTCCAAATTGCCATTAATTAATTTCGGGGCATCACATTACTCCCCTACTTATAAGATTTCGTCCTCGAAATCACATGCACTTACCCAAAATGAAACTAAACATAAATCATACCAGAAAATAGTTTCGGGTAGTGCTGCACCATATGCCGTTCCGTCTCCCACGTAGCCTCATCGACACCCCGACGATCCCACTGAACTTTGACCATCGGTATAATTTTACTTCGTAGCCTGCGATCCTCACGATCCAGAATTCTAACCGGTCGTTCAATATTGGATACATCTGAACTCAACTGAACCTCTGAAGGCTGCAATACATGAGACGGATCGGGCTCATACTTCCTCAACATAGAAACGTGAAAGACATCATGAATACCGGATAAGGACGGTGGTAGAGCCAAGCGGTAAGCCAAAGTACCGACGCGCTGCAATATCTCATATGGCCCAACATACCTCGGAGATAACTTTCCCCGCATACCAAACCGAACGACACCCCTGAAGGGTGAGATATTCAAGAAGACCTTATCTCCTACTTGGAATTCTAGCGGTCGTCGCCGTTTATTGGCATAGGCTGCTTGCCTATCTTGGGCCGCTTTCATCTTTAAACATATCATCTTAATCTTTTCTTCCATGTCTTTAATCATATCCGGTCCTCCGACTGCTTTACTCGTCATGTCCTCCCAATACAGCAGAGACCTACATCGTCGTCCATATAGAGCTTCAAAAGGAGCCATTTGAATGCTCGCCTGATAACTGTTATTATAGGAGAACTCCACCAGTGGCACCGAATCTTGCCACGGAGTATCAAATTCCAAAACACATGCCCTCAGCATGTCCTCGAGCGTCTGAATAGTGCGCTCTGTCTGACCGTCTGTCTGGGGGTGATAAGCTGTACTCAGTCTTACCTCCGTGCCCAAAGCTGTCTGGAGACCCTCCCAGAAATGCGAAGTGAACCTCGGGTCCCTGTCAGACACTATCGAGACTGGAATGCCGTGCAATCTCACCACATCCCGCACATATAGTTGGGCCATCTTTAAATATGTGAAAGTCATACTGTAAGGGATGAAATGGGCTACCTTTGTCAGCCTATCCACGATCACCCAGATCGCATCAAATCCAGAGGCCGACCTTGGCAAGTGGGTCACGAAGTCCATAGATATATGCTCCCACTTCCATTTAGGTACCTCTAAGCTCTTCAGTTCACCACCAGGCCTCTGTCTTTCTGCCTTTACTTGCTGGCAGATCAGACATCTCTTAACAAAAGCAATCACTTCACGTTTCACGCGTCTCCACCAAAATTGACCACATAGGTCCTTGTACATCTTCCTCCCTCCTGGGTGGATACTGAACCGGCTACTGTGGGCACGGTGCAAGATTCCTTGGCGTAATTCTGGTGTCCTTGGCACCACCCAACGGTTGCCAAGTCTCAAGGAACCATCCTCAGCAACTCGGAACTTTGATGGTTGCCCTTGGAGTACTATCGATGACCATCTCTGAATTTCATCATCCGAACTCTGAGCTTTCCTAATAGCCTCAAATATATCTGGCTCAGCCAATAAGGTCGACACTCGCACCGGCGACGTGTCCACATCAAAATCATAGCCCAGATGGCAATAAGAAGTCATCATAGCTGATAAACACATGGCGTCCTCAGCAGTACTCTTCACCTTCCGACTTAAGGCGTCTGCTATCGAATTTGCTTTACCAGGATGGTACTCAATCTCACAATCATAATCCTTGAGCAAGTCCATCCATCTTCTTTGACGCATGTTAAGTTCAGCCTGAGTGAATAGGAACTTCAGGCTCTTATGGTCCGTATAGATGGTGAACGTCGTACCATAAAGATAATGACGCCAAATCTTCAAGGCGAAAATGATGGCCGCCAGTTCCAGATCATGGACTGGGTATCTGGTCTCATGAGGCTTCAACTGCCTCGAAGCATAAGCCACCACGTGCTTATCTTGCATCAACACACAACCCAAACCTTGCCATGATGCATCCGTGTACAAGGCAAACTTCTTATTCTCAGAAGGAATTACCAACACTGGCGCTGTTGTCAAGCGACGCTTCAACTCTTGGAAGCTTTCCTCACAAGCTTCGGACCAATAGAACGGGACTCCTTTCTGAGTCAGCTGTGTCAACGGCTTAGCGATTTTAGAGAATCCCTTGACGAAACGTCGGTAATAACCCGCTAAACCAAGGAAGCTCCGTATTTCGGGCACAGAAGTGGGTGCAGCCCACTCCATAACAGCTTCAATCTTTCTGGGATCCACAGATATCCCACTGCTAGATATAACATGGCCCAAGAATACCACACTGTCCAACCAAAACTCGCACTTGCTAAGATTTGCATATAATTGATGATCTCTAAGGATCTGAAGTACTGTCCTCAAGTGCTCAACATGTTCTTCTTCAGTCCGGGAGTAAATAAGTATATCATCAATGAAGACTATGACGAACTGGTCCAAATATGGCTGGAATACCCTGTTCATTAAACTCATGAAAACAGCTGGGGCATTCGTCACCCCAAAGGGCATGACTAAGAATTCATAGTGCCCATATCTGGTCCTGAAAGCTGTTTTCTGTACATCATCCTCCCTTACCCGAATCTGATGGTACCCCGACCTCAGATCGATCTTACTGTAGAGTCTCGTACCCTGCAACTGATCAAATAAATCATCGATCCTCGGAAGCGGATACTTGTTCTTTACTGTGGCTTTGTTCAGTTGTCTGTAATCGATGCACAGACGCATCGAGCCATCTTTCATTTTGACAAACAAAACTGGTGCACCCCAGGGCGATACGCTAGGGCGTATGTAGCCCTTGTCAAGGAGTTCTTGCAACTGAACTTTTAATTCCTTTAGCTCCGTTGGTGCCATCCTATACGGGGCACGAGAAATGGCTGACGTCCCCGGTAGTAATTCGATTCCAAACTCGACCTCTCTCGCCGGTGGGAATCCGGGAATCACTTCAGGAAATACATCAGGAAACTCCGCCACTACGGGCACATCTTCAACCTTTAGTTCTTCCTTCTTTCCAGAAATATCAACAGCATAAATAAGATATCCTGTATGGCCTCGTTCCAATAATTGTGTCATCTTGACCGCGGATATCAACGGAATCTTTGAACGAGAACCATCCCCATAGAACGTCCACTGAACTCCCTTATCAGATCTGAATCGGACAGTCCTCTGCCTGCAGTTCACAACTGCCTGGTACCTATTCAGAACATCAATACGTCTGACATTCTCAGAACGATTAAATCCGACCTTAACTTGTCATCCTCAAAATAAATGAGGCCATCATAAACAATCTGATCAGCAATCAAACTCCTTACAGCGGGTGTCGAGACTACAAGAGGCGTGGGCGACGGAGCAGTGCATATGTGGTGTCTTTCCACAAAACTCGTCGACACAAAGGAGTGTGACGCACATGTGTCGATCAATATAAAGGCAGGGTGCGTAAATAAAAGACACGTACCCGCTATGACCTCCTCCGGAGCCGCTGTAGCCTGCTCCCTCGTCAATGCATACACCTGTCCCTGAGGTGGTCCCGTAGGCTGACTTCCATACTGCCTCGGTACATATGGGGGTCTATGCTGTGCTGCTCTGTCCGTAGACCTCCCCGTAGAGTTCTGCTGCCTTCCCCTGTTGGGACACTGTCGAGCAAAGTGGCCTCTGTCGCCACAAACATAACATCCTACACAATTCTTCGTCAGATGTGGTTGCCCACAAAGAGAGCATTGAACCTCCCCAACACTGCCTCCCCGAGACTGTCCTCTTCTTGGTGGGGCGTCATTCCTGCGGTTTCCTCTCCATCGGTTCTCGGGCCTCCTTCCACTGAATCTAGACGCTGAAGTGTTCCCTCCAGGCTTAAACTGATCACCCCTTGGCTTCAAATGGTCGGGAGTAGATTTCTGAGGGGGTGCTGGAGGTGGTACAGCATCAGTGTATGCACCAACCCCCAGTTCGGCTAACTCAGCCCGTGTAAGTGCATCATCAAAGCAAGTAGGGCCATATGTAATCACCCTATCATAAAGTTCTGGCCTCAAGCCCTTCATAAAGTTCCTCATTTTGCTTGAGTGTCGGCGGCGATATGAGGTACATATCTGAGTAGAGAACAGTAGTGGAGGGCATAATCTGACACCGGCATGGTACCTTGCTTCAATTTAGTAAACTCATCCTCTTTAGCCTGACGTGCAGCCGCTGAAAAGTATCGGGCCAGAAATCTAGTTCTAAACAGTTTCCAGTTTACCTCTTGACCCTATGCCTCCTGTTCAATCACAGTGGTCTTCCACCACATTAGTGCTTTCTTGGCTAATTGAAACTCTGCTAGCCTTATCCAGGCCGTCTTTGCACACGGGGCTGCCACAAATATTTGTTCTATTCTTTCTAGCCATTCCTCGGCTCGCTCCCCTGTTTCAGTCCCTTCAAAAGTCGGGGGCCGATACGCTAGAAATTGAGTCAAACTCAACTCTCCCGGCAATAACTGTTGCTCGGACGGCTCTTCGCCTAGGGCTGGCGGGGGTAGGGGATTCGTGCGCCCCGCACTAGCGTTAACACTTACCGCGTCGCCAATGTCGATATTTGCTGCCATACTGCAACACAAGGGTTAACAACAAGACCCAAAAGCAGTTCATATATACATTGTTAGAAAGCCATAGCATATTATCATAACAGTCATATACTTCATATGCAACATAACATGTCAAAAGTAAGCGCCTAGTCAATCTATTGCTAAGGCTACCCTTCACTCATCCCCGGGTTATCTAACCACTGCTCTGATACCACTAATGTAGGGTCCTCATACCTTAACATCCTCTTAATACACAATTATGGACTAAACATGCATAAATAACGTCTTAGGGTTTCGGTTGTAGCTTTGAGCTAATTAGATTACATGCCAAGACTAAATTTTTCAAAAGTTAAATTAATTACATCCTCAAAAGAAGTGTATCAATAGAATTATACTACTCCTAGAGTAGAAACTATCCCAAAAGAAATCTTGTAACCTATCTTCTTTTATGCTCCTTTAGCTCACCGTCTCGACCCGACCTTTAGTCTTGGTCCAAAAGTGTACCTACAGGAACAACCCATCATGAGCATGTACATCGTTACTTAATATCATATGGCATATAAATAAATGTACAGAAATAATTGATAACATATACTTCCTGGTTAATCGTATTATCCTTCTTTGGTTGTCCATGTTTCATAGTTATGCATATAATCATTAGTTCAAGACGTAAATGATTAACATCATACTTCGCATATATGCACACAACAATCCATGTTACTTAGTAATGGGACTATCCGGGTTCTATTATGACAGCGGTACAATTGGCCCCCCTCGCTCGACATAACACATCGTATGATACCCATAGCTACGCCTTGATAGCGGATGTATCTCTTTATTCAGCGGATGATACCCCTCGCTACTCCTTGATAGCGGATGTACCCCCCTCGCTTAGCGGATGATACCCCTCGCTACCCTTGATAGCGGATGTACCCCATCGCTTAGTTATGTGAGCGGCAAGTACCTTCCTCGCTTGCCCATAATAGCCACCGAACATTCAACCATTCTAAGTAGCATAGTTAAACATACATTATTATCTTATAAGCATCATCATCTCCAAACATCATCATCTTATCATAACTGTCATCGTCACATCATATCATCTTTGTTTATCACAACATCATCATCATAAACTTATTCATCATATCATCATCATAAATACTTATGCAATCAATGCAAAGTCATAGTTTAGGAATATGTTACCGTTTGATGCCCGTACGTTTCTTACGTACCTTTTCAAAATATGGTGAAGTCGTAGCACTTTATCTTCTCGAAGTCGTGGGTCCTTGGGATGGTTCTACACAACCATACAATTCAATATTAGAAGCTAATCATAGTCCAATATTCAAAAACCCCACAAAAAATCAAAAATACCCATTTTTACATCTCGCGATCGATCGCTGCCCAGGCGCGATCGATCGCGAGATCACACTGGACGGGGGGTGAAAATTTCCTTCTTCGGCGATCGATCGCCATAGTTGGCGCGATCGATCACCAAAAGTGGCGATCGATCGCTAGTGGCGATCGATCGCCAAAGGCTTCTGGAGCCTACTGTTGGCTCGCGATCGATCGCCAAAAACGGGCGATCGATCGCCAGCCTCTGCACTTCGAAAATCCACCATTTTTACACATTAAAACTTCACCAACCTCAACCAACATTTATTCCATCAATTCAACAACATAAAAACACTTAAAACCTTCCTCAAACATCATTAAACCACCAAAAACAAACATCATTTCAAAAGTCATCCCAACCCCAACAAACCCATTTCAAAACCCTTCAAAACCATTCCAAACTTAAATCAAACATTTCAAGAACATCAAGGAGTGATATACAAACATCTTAGGTCTTAAATCTTACCAAGAAGTGCAAGAAACAAAGCTTTTACAAGGACTTCTTGTCCACTTTGGTGCCAAAATCGGGTTTGAGGGAAAAAGTGAGGGTTTGGGAAGAGATTTGGGGATTTGAGTGTAAAGAGTAAAGTGAGGTAAAAATGGTGAGTTAAGGGTTAAATCCTTATATTTAACTTGTACCCCAATAATTAACATGATGTATATAAAATGCATTAACATGGTAAGCATTTACAAAATGCAACCAACTTCATTAAATCCATATCATCCTCATAATTAAAATCAACATCCTTAAATCATGATAATTCTTCATTTTCCACACATAACTTAATCATCGCAATAATTCATCATATAAACATAATTAATGTCCAAATTGCCATTAATTAATTTCGGGGCATCACAATTTTTTTTATACAAATCAATTTTTTTTTATGTTGCTTGATGTTGACACACCATTTTTAAGTGCAATATCAACAATCAGCAAAATATATGAGCAAAATATATGAGCACTGCATCATAGTATTTCAGACAAATTCTAGCATCGGTCTTGCTAAACCAATATACAAAAATCTATTTGTATTGGTATATGACATAACTCGATTAATATCAAAAAAATGTTTTTATATGTGTGTTGGTATATGACAATACTTGATCAATACCAAGAAAAACGTGTGTAAATATATTGGTCTCTATATATATGGTGTGTAACAAGACTTGATCTATACACGAATTTCCTATCAAAATAGATGAGCAAGCTACGAAGCACGACATCGAAATGTTTCTAGAAACCTCTAATTTAATTCCATAAAACCCCCTCAATCGAAAACCTCCGTTTGGCTAGGGTTTTGCTATCCTACCTACTCTGATAATTACACACTTCTAACACACAAACCCACCATCTAAAATCTTCCCGGAGTAACCCCGCTTCACTCCGCAACCAAATTTCCCACTTAAGGTATTATCTGCTTCTTTATAATTGTCTCCGTTTGCACTTTCTTGGTTCTTGATTTGAAGAGGTTTCCATTTCTTCAGATTCTCGACTTTCAGAGGAGGAAATGGCGACTATCCAGCTGACTTCCGCTGCATCTTCAATTTCATCTAAAGGGTTTACTTCATTTGAAGGGCTGAGGGTTTCAAATGCAGTTAAAGTATCTTATTTTTCACCCCTGAAGCTTAACGGAGAGGCCCGTACGTCATTCCGCGGTCTTTTTGTTAAGGCTGCTACAACTGTTGCCCCCAAGGTATAATTTTCGAGTTTGTTATTGAGTTATGTAATTCTTCTTAGTTCACTCCTTTTATGCTCTTGATGCTGTTATTTTATTGAATTTGTTATCATGGTTTTTAGTTGATTCTAAGGTTATGTTTCTTTTGCTTTGTTATTGTTGCTCTAGAATGTTGTTTAATGAATTATTCTAGTGTTCGTAAGATAGCTGGATATTGTCCAATCCGTGTTGTGTGAAGAATTGGATTGAGATGGTTTTGATTAGATTCTAGTGAATGGTTTCCTAATTGACTATGTTTTTTTGTGGTGAGTATAACTTTTTTTGGTTGGATTGGACGAGAATTATCATTGATCTTTCTTGCTTCCGTGTTCCCATCTCTGTAGTCGCACATAGTATGCATTCACTTTACAGCATCTTTATTAGTTTGCATAGACTGAACTTGAAGATGGATTATTTAGAGCTCTAAAATTCGATAACTACACAGTGACTTTGATATGCACACTTATTTCTTTGTTGATTGAGCGATATTACATACTTCTGCACCAAAATGTATAGGTTTGTATCATTTTTGTAAATGCAGTTCTACCACTAACTAAAAGTTTTAAGTACCCAACTCTTCAGTACACATCGCTCAAACCATTGGGTGACAGAGTGTTGGTAAAAATAAAGGCATCTGAGGAAAAAACTTCGGGTGGTATCCTGTTACCTACCAATGCACTATCGAAACCTCAAGGGGGTGAGGTGGTTGCTGTTGGAGAGGGGCGTACAATTGGAAAAAATAAGGTGGAGATTAGTTTGAAGGTACGATCAGGTTTCTTTAGGCATTTTTTTATGTTTTACATCGGTAATTACTCATTACCGATTGATGTCTGTGTTTAGACTGGTACCCAAGTGGTGTACTCGAAGTATGCTGGTACAGAAGTGGAGTTCGATGGTTCAAGTCATCTCATTCTGAAAGAGGATGATATTGTTGGAATTCTTGATACCGATGATATAAAGGATTTGAAGCCTTTGAATGACAGAGTTCTCATAAAGGTTTGTTATTCCTCCAGCTTACATCTCTACTTGTAAGTCATTTTTATTTATTGTACTAGCCTTGCAGCACATACAGTGTGTATTTATTATCAATTATTTGACTGATTTTGTTGTAGATCAAATAATGATATTCTAAAAAGATTTACACTTGAACTTTCATGTTGATTAGTGAAAAAAGAATAGCCATTTTAATAAATATAAGTGATGATACAACACGAGACCAAGATGGGACTCGATGAATAAGAACATGTAAAAGAAATCATTATTTGATGCTCTTTGTACGATACAGTGCGGATAGATAGATGGTCACTTTCATTCTGCATGAACTGTTGTTTTGATTAATTGCTTGTTTTCTAGCTTAAATTTGAACTTCAAAAGTGCCAGATTTACTGGAATGTGACATAAACTGAATAGTGATACAACGAAATTACATGTAGATCATTTCATATAACCTTATTAATTGTAGGTACAAGCTCAGCATGCCTTTATTTTGGGGTGCTGTACTTAAGAAACTCACTGATCATTTATTTATTTTTAGGTAGCTGAGGTTGAAGAGAAAACTGCCGGTGGATTGTTCTTAACTGATGCGAGCAAGGACAAGCCTTCAATTGGCACAGTGAGTAACGAATATAGAACTTTTCTTTAAAAAGAGTGCCACATAGATCAGTGTTGTTTAACATTCATCTTTTCTTGATGTATTTTTACCAATTCTACAGGTTGTAGCAGTTGGGCCTGGCCGCCTCGACGATCATGGTGATCAGAAGCCATTGTCAGTTTCCCCAGGAAATACAGTTCTGTACTCGAAATATGCAGGCAATGATTTTAAAGGCAACGATGGTTCCGATTACATATCACTGCGTGCATCCGATGTAATGGCTATCCTTTCCTAAGTTCCCATCTGGTATTTTGCTCACCGCTTTAGTATTCCGCAAATGGTAAACTTGGAGATGCTATTGTGATTTAGAGCCGAACAAGTCTTTTTACGGCTCCATGAATGTAAGAATCTTAAGATTTTTTGCATAAATTTTGTTGGTTTTTAAAGAGCTACTTGTTTCATTCTTTGTGGGGGCTTGTTACGTATCTTGCTTCTTTTCTTTTTTCTTTTTCTTTTTTTATAATTGGGGATGGGGTTAACGGGCTCGAAATCAGGACTTGTGACACATGGTGTCACTCGGGTTAGGGGCCAATACCTTTTTCCTAATGTTGCTTGATGCTAATAAAATCATGTCATTTAGTGCGCCGGATTGGTATGTATAGACTGGAACATATAATTTATATCAAATAATTTTCGATCGCTTGTATTGGCTCAAACTCCAGACATTATCAATTTCGAGAAATTAGTTGATTACAGCCGAGGGAGGGATTTTCTCCAAATTTCTGACGGTTTTCTGTTATATCTTGAATCAAGCCTTTCACAAGAGAAGAAGATGACACGAATGAGTCACAAATTGGACCAAAATATAACATAAATTGAGCCAGACAATTCTATAATACTGCAGTAATTTGTGTACGCATTTGCTTCTTACTTTTTACTTTTATCATTTAAATAACTATTAAGTATTATTATTGTTTAAATTACTCTTAAATATAAGTAACTTAAACGGTCATCATTAAAATAATATATTCACTATTAGTTAACTGGCATTGAACAACCTTACAATGCCAGTAAACATTGAACAACTTCATTGTGTTTATGGTATTGAATAACGATCAGACTTCATTAAATGGTACTGAATAGCCTTTAATATGAGATTTCCAATCTACATGCTAAGAAGACCTAATCTTCTGCTCATCTTCCTAATATATATTAAGTTAGGAGCACTTTAGTTGAATCGAAGGAGCTTAAGTATTGGGCTATGGCTATCTTCTATTAGAAGCTATGCCCTTCCCATTCATCTTTCCTTTGGGATGAGACAATTATGCTAGAGTTATTCCTTCCGTTGTATTGTCACAGTTGGGGGGGTTCGCTAGCTACTAACCCTCAGGTTCGAAAGGTTACGATTCACTCCAGAACTGTTAATTGGATTTTCTTTCGATTTTCTTTCCTAGGGGCACGAATTTAACACTTGAAGTGATTCTTTTAATTTAGGTTTTGTATTTAAAAAAAAGTGAAAATTACATTTAGTATCATATAGTTTCATCCAAATTTACTTTATGATTATTGTTTGAAAAATTACAGTTTACATTATCAACATTTATCAATTGTAATACTTTGTATCATCTTGACTCGGTTTGATATTTTTATAATGATTCATCGTCGTATTTTATCCTCAAACTTAGAGCTCTTTAAGTCAGTAGTTGCAAATTTTTTTAAAAAAAAATTTTTTGTATCAAAACTCTCAAGTTGTTTGACTTTGGATAGGAAATTTTGACACCTTAAACATTTATTTTGATTTAAAAAAAAAATTGCAATAGCTAATTTAAGATATTTAAGTTTGAGGATGTATGTTGATGGTGAATAGATCAATAATCTTTGATAAAAAAAAACATCAAACCGAGTCAAGAGAATGCAAAATGTTGCTATTTATGAAAGTTGATGATGTATAATATAATTTTTCAGATAAATTAAATTTGGATCAAATTATAGTATGTTCGACGTAATTTTTTTAAAAAAAAAAAAAGGAAAAGAAAAAACCCTCAATCCCTCTCGGCTTGACGACTCTTTCAGCTTAGCAATGTTTGACTTGCTCTTGAGTAAAATATGCATAACTAAAAGTCATGCAAAACAACATGACATCAACTATTTTAAACTGCTCAAGATATTTGTCTGTACCGAACCTGCAGGTGCTGAGAATTGAGCTCTTAGTTAAATCGACAGCTCTTCTATTTCCGGCTGAGAGGATTTCTACCATGTTTGCGAGAACTATGTTTAACTTCTGGTAAATATCACAACTGCGTATTTAATTTAGGTATATTTGTAATACACAAGCTAATTTTATTATATGATTGTTATATTATATTATTGTTCCGATAACCAACACACAGCTATTAAAGGTGGGGATCTGTGAAGTAGTCACCATTATTTTTCAAGTTTTTAACCATATTATTTGTAAAATATGAGCTCCAGAAATAGACAAAATATGATTCCTACGCTATTATGGAGAAAGCTGGAGAAAAGACTAGGAGGGCCTCGAAGGATAAATATACATGGCTCCATTCATTCAGTCATTCAATCAAAGGATTCGTTTAATCAAAGGATCGATTAGTAATCGATAGCATTCAAGATAATTAACATGCAGATCAAGATGACCAATGGAACGAGATAATGTACAATATGATGACAATATATAAAATGTGAGATAAGGAATAACAAGTTACTGTAAATTTCAGGCTAGATGCCAAAAGGGCTATATACAAGAATTCGGTAATACACATAACTTCACTATTTGATGTCTTACTGGATTGGCTCGATTTTGAAACCGGATGTCAAATAAATTCCTATAAACATAATATAAGTAATTTATGGTGATTAGAATTCCAGATATGTTGTTGAATCTTCTTCAAATCATTTTTGTACAAAACTTGTCCGGGTAATTTTGAATATAACTTTAAAAAATTCATAATAATTCAACCATAAGTCGTAAAATCACGAAACTTTCCAGAAATGCCTAAAATCATTCCACCAACGTTCGGCCATCGGAAAAATGAACACCGGGGAGGCGCGTGCTTCTCACACGCCGTCGCGCTAGCGCGTAGACGAGCTCCGGCCGCCACGCGCGGCTGGAAGTTTTAGGGAGTGATCATCTCGTCGTGATCTACAACTTTTGTTCAAAACCATTTTGAAATTCCCAACCGATTTTGCCCAAAATCTGATGTTTCGAAATGATAACTGGGTGTTTTAGTCGCCGAAAATCCGTACATACGACGGCATTTTGAGCGATCCGCCGACATAACCATAAACTTCAACACATTTTGAACAACTTGAGTTTAGATTCCAAGTTTAAAATCATTTGATAAAGGCACAAAATCGAAGCTTGAAACTGTTACCTTGAAATGGGTTTTTTCTGGGTTGGGTAGCTCACCTTTCTTCGGGATTTTGATTTTCTGGACGAATTTGGATGCTGATTTTTGAACACCTCATTTACTAAATATTTTCTGTGTGTATAATGAGTGTTGTGTGAAATTTTCGGATTTTTTGGAGGAGATTTGGTATTTTCCTCATAATTTTCTCATTTCTATCCCTATTTTCTACATTTTTTCCTAACCCAAACTTTTCTCCTAATTGCTAACAATTCTATCTGAACTTTTGTGAGTGAAATCTGAAGAAATAGGAGGGTATTTATAGGGGTTGTTTGCATGAATTGGGGTGTTAAAGTGCGGACAAGTATTGTGATAAGTTGCCAAATATTAAGTTTTTAAAATTAATTAAAAATGATTAGTTTTTTATTATTATTTAGAATTATATTATTATTATTATTATTATTTCTATGATTTAAATATATACATATGTATTTAAAAATATAGGGGTGTTACATTATTTCTCTCCCGTTTTCTTTTCCTAAAAAGTTGATCATTAGAGTTTCGAGGGCCGAATTCCTAATAAATCATCGTAAAAATCTCTAAAAAGGGCCCCAGGCCCGAGCCTTAAAAATCCCGGATCAGCCCGTTATCTCCAATCGTCACTCCACCTATACCTCTCACCATTTCACGGTAAACTATCAAATTGCCAGTTTTTTCCATGGGATCGGGAAGATGGGGTGGCTGAAATTGACCACATGGAGCGGGGTTTGTTACCGCACGAGGCAGATTCCGTACATGGCCGCGACGACGGCCACATTGACGACCAAGAACCGATTCTTTACGCGGCGTCTTTTGACGAATCCGAGGATAATTTCTTGAATTACCACACGGCTTACTGGGTTTTGTACTCATTGCTGTTGATACTCGCTTGGGGCTTTGGCTTATTCATGATCATTTATTTGCCCCTGCGGAGGTACAGTTTACGTAAAGATATCCGGTCCAGGAAACTCTATGTCACTCCTAATGCCATTGTTTATAAAGTAATTAACCATCATTCTTTATTCTTTCTGAAGTTTTCATCTTGATTTTGTTGTTCTTGTTTATTGCTTCTGTTTTGGTGATATTGCTTGTGTGGATGGTGACTTTGGGAATGATGTAAAATGTAAATTTTGATGCTATTAGTGTCTGAGTTTGGCAGATGCTGTACCGCGTAACATATACTGAAAAAATACATTAAGACGTGTGAATGAACATAAATTCCATGTGCATCAACATTCTATGATCAATGGTACTCGGGTATTTATCTGGGTGAAGCAAACCAAAGTTGTAGTCAATTTAGCGATGGGATATAAGATTGGTTGGATACACTTTAACGGGAACTTTGTCTTTAAAAGTAATGACATTTCGTATGAGGAACGGCTTGCTGCCTTGTGTCTGTGCCTTGTGTATCTGGCTACACTAATATGGTCGTTTATTTTGGATTGTTTTAATCATTTCAGATGACTGAAATTCTTTCAAGAATCTGATGAATGGCCGTAAGGCACACAGCTTTTGGTTGTTTATTGACTATCCCATGCACTTTTAAATGGATCCATAAATTTTTTTATTTTATGGTTCTATTTTTCATTGATGTGAGTGCTATGACTCAGGTGAAAAAGCCAGTGGCATTTCCATGTTTCGGGTTTTTGGAGAAAGAGAAATACGTCCTGCTGCCTTCTGTGGCAGATATTGTAATTGAACAGGGTAAATCTTGCCCATACATTTAATCTATTTTTGGGATAAGTAAAGAATTTGGCTCATATTTAAAGTTTGTGTCTTGGAAATGTATTTATATTGGTAGATTAAAGGTGGTGAAAATCACAAAATGCCTTTAGCTTTTTTTTGTGGCCATATTTCTTTTGATAAGATTCCTTGTAAAACTAACTGAATAACTAAGAGATCTGTTTGTAAACATTGAACATGCTACCACTCAACAGTTTTGTGTGTTTAAGACAGTTGAGTAATATTTGGATGTGTTTCCGGTGTTTTCGTGAAATGCTACTGGAAATGTACTAGAAGTGATACTGAAGAATGTATGTGTTTGAAAGAGACGTTTTCTTATGCCTATGCTATGTCATGTCACTATTTGTTGTGTAAGTTATTTAACAGTTGGTGGTTATTTTAATATTTCTATATATAGTGTATTGAGGTATAATATAAGATGATACAAAATTCTTTTTTAAAGTGGCGGAAATTTTAGAATTTAAAATAAAGACAGTTGAGTAATATTTGTAAGTGTATTGTTTGGAAAGAGTTTGAGTGAGGTGGATGTGATATGTTAGAATATGTTTCTGAAGAATGAAAAAATATTTCTGTGCCTTGGTGTCTCTGTCGAACACGGATTTTTAATTTGAAGCTAAACATTCATTCCATTTGATAGATATATCATTCTTGAATCAAACAAGGATTTTGAAACACAAATGATATGTGAGTCTATAGCTTGGTTCTTCATGAAGTTTCTCCATTTCTATGTCATATTATTAAATGTTTTTACGAGAGAAATTTCCTCGAGTTTTCTTGAACCAGTCAGAAAGCTACTGCTCTTATCATGTTGTTATGGACTCGGTACTTTATCAGGATACCTCCAGTCTCAATTTGGCATATACTCGGTCAGAATAGAGAATGTTGGATTGCGAAGACCTGCAATTGATGATGTTAAAATCCAAGGTGTTTCCAATCCTCTTGCTTTCAGAAAGGTATTAGTTATACTCCCCCAGGGCTATGGGGAAAGATGTAGATCGATCGCCCTAGATAGACAATCATCTTCACTGAGAACTCCTTGCTTGATCATGTCTAAAATTTCGGGTAAACTTTTTCACACCCTCTTTGGTTTTACCTCCTCAAGGCTGTTCTCTCACACTTATCTAACATGAGAGACGAGGTTTTCTCTAGACAAGCTCCCGCTACAGAAGAATTTTCAACTCCAGGAAATGGGCATTCTTCAGTTGCTTTGGTATGCCAAAATTCTTATACGTCAATAGCAAATAATTTGTATATATATTAGATTTTGCAAAATCAACGACACTGTTAGCATTTTACAGATGTCCCCTTCAAAATCACCTGGGTATGATTATTTTCCTCAGCATGGTGATATGTCAATTTTGCAAAAACTTGAAGAAGTTGGTAATTCAGTTAAGGTTAGGATTAGTAATGTTGAACTTTTTATTGACTGTTTTTTCTCTAATCACACGCTACTAATTTAGAATTTCTTGCAGAGAGTTCAAGCTTTGATTTAAGAACAGAACCCTCAAGTACCAGCATCAGTGGATTAATCTCGTACCGTCCTATGTTTATTCTTTCGAATTCGACACACACTCAGATTGTCGTGAGTTGAACCAGAGCCTAATTCTAAAAAACAGACTGTTATACCAGTTTCTAAATGGGTTGGTCGACCACTTTGCATGCCCTGTCGTATGTTATTGAGACAAAAATATTCATCTT
Organism: Haberlea rhodopensis; assembly: GCA_907163345.1. Lineage (NCBI taxonomy): Eukaryota > Viridiplantae > Streptophyta > Magnoliopsida > Lamiales > Gesneriaceae > Haberlea > Haberlea rhodopensis. The sequence goes on from CAJQUN010000078.1 coordinate 348,371, forward strand.
CATCTTTTACTATTTCTGATAGTTGCGCAAATGTGCGAAATTGAATAGAGTATCATTGATATTATCATATTGTAGTTGGTGCTTGAATTCATTTAGTTGTTTTGAGTACAACTCTAAGCTAGGAAAATATGTATTCGAACTCGATTTGTTACAGTCGTGCAGCAAGCGCTTGACCTTACAATGTGTATCAGATTCATATTGATTGCAAAAGTGCAATTACTTACCCTGCGTGGAGAACGATCGAAATGTGACGCGTGTTGAATTGTTGTACAGTTTAAAAGATTTGAGTTGCACCGTAACCAATTATACATTTTGATAAAACTACGATCACATGATCCCACAGTGTTCTATCAAACAACATCTCGAATTGACTTGAGTCCGAGAGTAAGTTCTAAAAATATTCTGAGTTGATGAACATATTGAAGTTCCCGCGTAGATCACAAGTTATTACGTGAGTAATTCTGTTGGATTTTAGTTCAAAATATTTTGAAAACATTTTGAACTCAAGTGATTCGCAATATCAAATTTGACTAAAATGGAAATTAATCATCCACCTTGAAGATGCAACCTGATGCTCCAAAATCGGGGTGAACAAAATTTTGGTTAACCGAATTAATCGATCGAATCGAATTAATTCAAAAATTCGATTTGGTTAATTTTAAAATTCGGTTTTGCTTTTCTTAAAAAATCAGTTAATTAGGTTCGATTTCAATTTTCGTTTGAAACTATCAGTTAACCGAAATAATCAAATTTAGCTGAATTTTTTTTTAACATTCTCTAAGCTTTTAAAAAAAATTAACTTTTTTTAAAATCAATTTCTCATTCTTTTTTTTGTTTTTTTTATTTTTTTAATTTAATTTTAAAATCAAGTTTATCTTATTTTTTATATGGATTTTAAAACATATCGGTAATTCGGTTATCGGCATAAATAACCGATATTTTTTTGATTCGGTTAATTCGTGTTTTCAAAAAAATTTAGGTCAGTTTGGTTATTTTATAAAAGAAACCGATTAATTCGGTTTTTGAAAATTCGGTTTGACCTGTAACCGAAAGGATCAAATGCTCACCCCTACTCCCAAACCTATATAGTTATTTCTTTACAAAGCTTCATCTAATATTCTACTCACACGAATATTTATAAATGTGGATTTTTACGGAGTTTAAAACAATTAAATTTAGATTGAAATATTGGAGAATTGGGGATAAATCCCTTTTCCAAACATCAACTTTATATTCAGTCTCCATGTAAGCATAACACAATTTCAACTCCCTAACTCAATATATTTGTTTGGATTTGATCCCCAACATCTAAAAATGACCAACATAACCTTATTTATTATTATAGGGGTAATACATGAAATGGTCCCTCTTGTTTGCACACATTCCCGATTTAGTCCCTCTTGTTTGCATTGACCCGATTTACTCCTTCTAGTTTTCTAATTTGTCTCAAATCAGTCCTAACCGTTAACTGCACCGTTAAAACTAACGGAAAGGACTGAATCGGGTCACTTAAAACATCAGGGACTGAATCAGGAATTGATGCAAACATTAGGGACTGATTCGGGTCATTTAAAAAGATTGGGCGACTTAATTCTTTAAATTATTAAAGTAATTAATATGGATACTTTATTTATAATTTTGGCATTTTTTTGTAAAATTATTATATTTAAATAATGATATAATATGTTAAATTCTACATAAAACTATTTTTCGCTCAAACAAAACAAAAGAAAAATCAATAGCATATTGATATTCAAAATATATTTCGATGATTAGTTTACATATTAAACAATATATATTTTTGATTTCATTAAATTATATCTATCAGATTTGTCATCAAATTATTAAAAAAAGATTTTCTTTTTGATAAATTAAATAATTTTTTTATAAATTGATGATATTTTTTATAATTATTTAAATCATCTTGTGAAAAATGTAGAATTTAATATATTATATCGTAATTTAAATAATTATAAAAAATGTCATTAATTTATAACAAAATTTATTAATTTATCACAAAATTTATTTAATTTATCAAAAATGAAATAATTTTTTTATAAATTAATGACATATCTGATAGACATAATTTAACGAAATCAAAAATATATCTTATTTAATAAGTAAACTAGCCATCGAAATATATTTGTATATTAATATGATATTGGATTTTCTTTTGTTTGTTTGAGTGGAAATATGGTTTTATGAAAAATTTAATATATTATATTATTATTTAAATAAAATAAATTTACAAAAAATTACCAAAAATATAAATAAAATATCCATATTAATTGCTATAATAATTAAAAATTGAAAGAATTAAGTCACACAATCTTTTTAATTACCTGAGTCAGTCCCTAATGTTTGCATCAGTTCCTGATTCAGTCCCTGAAGTTTTAAGTGACCCGATTCAGTCCTTTCCGTTAGTTTTAACGGTGCATTTAACGGTTAGGACTGATTTGGGACAAATTAGAAAACTAGAATGACTAAATCGGGTCAGTGCAAACAAGAGGGGCTAAATCGGGAATGTGTACAAACAAGAGGGACCATATCAGGTATTATCCCATTATTATAAATTCTTTTTTTCTTTCACTTTTCTCTCTCTTCTTCTATTACTGTTATTTTCACCAAATCACCATTGTTGTTCAGCGAAGGAGAAGCAAAATAAGGATTTCATCATGTTCAAGTGAAACATGGCTCGTAGCAAGCAAATTGCTCATATGTCCGCTGGAGGAAAGACTCCTAGGGAGCTCCATTCCAGGGATGGAAAGTACGTGGGAAGAAGACTTGCTTGAAAGCGTGATGGGAATCGGCACTGTCGGTCAAAGATCAGCCAATCCAATCCAAGTCAGTTACTAGCTACATAGACTATTGTGATGCCCGAAAATTAATGGTGTAAATCCCGGTGTGGTAATGATCCTTAATGGATTTTTAGTTGTGGCAATTATGAATTAATTACGGTGTAGGGACTCCCGAGGATTTTAAATCCGGTATTTGGGGTCGTTAGATCCAATGGTTGAGATTTTATTCTCATCATAGTGATAAACCTTGGAATTGTGTTTTGTGGGATCTGAGGTCTAGGGTGCTTTGAGTTGGAGATGGTAATGAAAATTGAGATTGAGAGGTAATTATTGAACATGTATAATTTTTAATGAGTCATGATGTAATTGTGGGGGACTCGGGATTTTGGAGTCTTGGTACTATATATACCAAGTGGACTCGGTGTCATTGTTCCCTCTCCTCTCTCTCCCCTCTCTCCTGCGATTCTTCTCCCCTTTTCTCCCCTCTTTTTCCTCCCATGGAATAATCGAGCAAGGCTCGATCTCGGAGCGAGGTTTCTCGAAGATATCTTGGTAATCTTCTTCCCCTCCCTTTTCTCTTGGTTTTGATAGGAATCTTGTGTAGTTTGGTTAAGTTTTGGGATGGGTTTAAGTTTTTGGATTTTAAAGATTTTTGGGTTGGTATGTTTAAGGAGTTTGTATGGCTCCTTCTTAAGGATTCGGGGTGTATTAGGTGTTGGGATTGTTAATTTGGGGGTTTTAAACCATAAAACGCCATTTTTGGGTTGTTGCAGGGCTCCAAGATCGGCCAGAGGGCGTAGATCGATCGCGCGTAATGGGCAAAATTTGACGACTATGCACAATGCTCTCGATCGATCGATCGAGCAAAGCTGTCGATCGATCGAGGAGGTCGGGCGATCGATCGAGCAAGCTTCTCGATCGATCGAGCGGAGCTGATTTTTGGTGGAAAATTTCTGGAGCTCTAGATCGATCGAGCACTTCTGGCCGATCGATCAAGAGGCCCTGTCTTGTGGTAATTATTGTGTGTTGTTATGGAATCGATGCATGCTTCGCCCGGAGTCTTTTAAAATGGTTAATCGTCATGGATTGACGATAGAATTGGAGATTGTGAATGTGCTTTGGCACGTGGTTGCATGCTTGTAATTAATTGTGAATTGTTAATTATGTTTAGCACATAATTCATTGGATCGCGGAACTAAGACAATGTTTGGTTTGGACTACGGAATCATAAGGTATGTATAACGTACGAGCATAACCTTATATCTTATCGCAATTGTTTGAATGCATGGTATATTGTAATTGCAATGGGTATGTATTGCGAAATATATGGTGCCGCTATGGAGCGAGCAACGGATGAGATGTTATCGCTATGGAGCGAACATCGGTTATGAATGCCGCTGCTACTGAGCAAGCGATGAAATGGGACTGTGGAACTATTGTTTAGATACGTGTGATATCTATAAACATTGTAAACGATTGGATTTTATTAATTATGAAAATTGGCAATTAGTGAACGGATTTAGTTAATCAATGAAATTATTAACTGGCTTTTGGAATTTGATGGTCTCAGTTATTTTGAGAACATGAACAGCACAGGGGATCCCGTATGAGGATGATACCCGTCAGGGAGTATCTTTTAAAATTCATGGCATTACATTCTGTAAATTATAAACTGTGATTATTGGAATAGTGGTATTGGTATGCTTACCCCATGTGGGGGCTGTCTCTGTTGGGGCAGGTGGAACAGGTATAGTGGTAGCTCCGGAGTTGAGATTGAGCTATGGATTGGAGGTACTTCCAGGATCGAAGTACCAGTGTCGGTATTGAGTAGGGTACTTTGTACATTAAATACACATTCACTCATTTGATGCTCGCATGTGAGCACTACTATATGTGTATATGGTTTGTATAAAAAGGCAAGGGCATTTCTCTTTTCATTCATGTGTTGCATGCAATTAATTAAGGAATTGCAAAATGAATTGAGAACATGTTAGTGTATTATAAGGGTGCATGCTATGTAAGTGGACTTGGTTGGGGAAAATTGGACATTAAATGGGATAAAATGCAAGAAATTTTATTGTTAGTATATTATGCTATGGTTGCATGTGGTTTTCCCCCCTGATTACATGGTAGTATGCACTAAATACATGTGTTAATACACTAATAGCGGGTTAAGGGCTCGGGGTCCTTACATTAGTGGTATCAGAGCAGTGGTTTGCTCCATGGGGCTGTTGAGGGCCTATGAACATGTTGGTGGAAATGGGTAGCACATATATATGAATGATGGTAGTTACTGTTGTGTGACACAACTATTTTGCTTATGTGCGTTGATTGTAAAGGGAATGTGTTATTGCTAACCATGGTGGTTGCGGGGATCGTATGGAATACGATGGGATGACATTAATGGTAATGTTTGGCGCTTGATGTGATAAGTGCTAAGGAATCTGATTTTGTAGGAAAAATTAGGGAATGAGAAACTGGATATGCTGACTGAGGACATGAAATGGTGGATAATGGAACAGGCAATGGCATAATCTGGTATGGTTACCCTATGATTATGGATATAAGTATGTGCAGTTACACATGAGTTATTGTGCTTGCAAAGGTGTTGCAATTTTGGTACTACTACGGGTATATCAACTAGCGATGTATCAGGATATTTGCCGCTCTCATATCGTAGCGAGGGTTGCTGATATGTCGAAGCGAAGGATATCGTTGAGCCGCCGATATAACGTAATAGGATTTGTGAAATGGGGTAGTAACTGCACATATGGATATCTTTGTATTGATACATGTATGATGAGATATCAAGGAGAATACTCGCAACTTTCATGTCGAAGTGATGATAGAATACTTGCCGATGTCATATAATAGCGATGTAGAATATTTGCCGCTAATATGTGAAGCGAAGAATACGCCGCTATCATATTATAGCGAGGGATATTATGCCGCTGATATGCCGAAGCGAGGGGTAGTGATGTTGATGTCATGTCATAGCAAGGGGTATTATATGATAGAATACTTGCCGCTAATATGTAAAAGCGAAGAACACGCCGTTGTCATATTATAGCGAGGGGTATCAATGCCGTTGTCATACCTTAGCCATGAAGAATATTTGCCGCTAATATGTAGAAGTGGAGAACACGCCGCTGTCATATTATAGCGAGGGATATTATGCCGCTGGTATGTCGAAGCGAGGGATGTTATATAGCGATGACGAATATTTGCCGCTAATATGTAGAAGCGAAGAACACGCCGCTGTCATATTATAGCGAGGGATATTATGCCGCTGGTTTATGGCGATGGTTCATGCCGCCGGATATGTATAAGCGATGGTTCATTTTGCTAATTAAATGGCGATGGTTCATGCCGCCGGGTATATATAGCGATGGTTCATTCCGCTAATTTTATGGCGATGGTTCATGCCGCCGGATATAGATAGTAATGGTTCATTCCGCTAATTCTATGGCGATGGTTCATGCCGCCAGATATATGTAGCGATGGTTCATTCCGCTAATTCTATGGCGATGGTTCATGCCGCCGATATATATAGCGCTGGTTTATGCCGCTGATTCTATAGCGATGATCTATTCCGTTGATTCTATACCGAGGGTCTATTTTGCTGATTCTATAGCGAGGGTTCATTCCGCTGATTTTATATAGCGAGGGTTCATTCCGCTGATTTTATATAGCGGTGTTTCATGCCGCTCATTATATAGCGAGGGTTCATTCCGTTGATTTTATATAGCGACGTTTCATACCGCTGATTTTATAGCGAGGGTGCACGCCACTGATTGTATAGCAGTGGGTTATGCCGATATGTACGTGGCAAGGGATTGTGCCGCCTTCAAGCGATGGGTGTTGATTGCGTACCGCTATTCGGCGATGAATACAGGTATGCCGCTATCTGTTAGCGATGAGTTACGGTATATTTTTGTTAACGATATTGTGGATGTCATGTATTGACATGTACCGTCACGGATTGACGATGTTATTATGGATGTCATGTATTGACAGATTATGTTATATAATACCACAAATTATAATATTTAGTACCACAGATTATGTTATATAATACCACAAATTATAATATTTAGTACCACAAATCAGTATATTTAGTACCACATATTAGCTTATATAATACGGCAAATCAATATATTTGATAGCATAAATCAGTATATTTAGTATCACAAAGTAACTTATATAATACCATAAATTATATTATTTAGTACCAAAAATATGTTATTTAGTACCAAATATTAATTTATATAGTACCACAAATCAGTATATTTGGTACCAAAAATCAATATATTTAGTACCATAAATTATATAATTTAGTACTACAGATTATATTATATAGTACCACAAATTATAAAATTTAGTACAACAAATCAGTATATTTAGTATCACATATTAGTTTACATAGTAACACAAACCAATATATTTGGTACCACAAATCAGTATATTTAGTACCACAAAGTAACTTATATAATACCACAAATTATGTCATGTAGTACCAAGATATGTTATTTAGTACCACATATTAACTTTATATAGTACCACAAATCAGATATTTGGTACCACAAATCAGTATATTTAGTACCACAAATTGTATAATTTAGTACCACATATTATGTTATATAGTACCACGAATTACAATATTTAGTACCACGAATTACAATATATATGCAAAAATGTGGTAATAATATACTGATTTGTGGTAATAAATAACATATTTTGGTACTAAATAACATTCTGTGGTACTAAATAACATTCTGTGGTACTAAATATACTGATTTGTGGTACCAAATATATTGATTTGTAGTACTATATAAGCTAATATGTGGTACTAAATATACTGATTAGTGGTATTAAATCTAATTTTTTAACCAAAATTTCAGAGTCAGCAGCATTGGGCACCTTTGGTAGCGCCATAGCGCTGCACATTATGCCATGCGATGCATTTTTTTCCTCTTTTGGGGGCTGATAATAAATATACTGATTTGTGGTACCAAATATACTGATTTGTGGTACTATATAAGCAAATATGTGGTACTAAATATACTGATTTGTAGTACTAAATAAAATATTTTTTGGTACTAAATAACAATGTGGTACTATATAAGCTACTATGTAGTACTAAATATACAGATTTGTGGTATCACATATACTGATACGTGATACTAAATATACTGATTTGTGGTACTAAATAACATATTTTTGGTACTAAATAAAATAATTTGTGGTACTATATAAGCTACTCTGCGGTACTAAATAAGCTGATTTATGGTACTATATAAGCTAATTTGTGTAACTAAACAACATAATTTGTTTTATTATATCAGCTAACTTGTGGTACAATATAACATAATTTGTGGTAGTCACTAATACATTTGTATATGATATGAGATAAAATTAGTACCATGTTATATGTATACAAGTACTAATACATTTATATATAAGATATGCTATTATTACTACTACTTTATATGTGATACAGTTAATACCAAATGATATGTAAACTATTTTATATAGTCACAATATATATAACTTGATATATTTGCAGATATGTTTATATACCACATGTTATAGGTTTGTATATAACATGAAAATACATAGTTTACATCTTAGCTTACGTAGTACCATATTATCATACATTTAGTATATGGTAATTATATATATAAGCTAATATGTGATACTAAACATACTGATTTGTGGTAATAAATAACATATTTTTTGTACTAAATAACATAATTTTTAGTATTATATAAGCTACTTTGTGATACTATATAAGCTAATATGTTGAACTAAATATACTGATTTGTGGTATATAAGCTAATACGTGGTACTAAATATACTTATTTGCGGTACTAAAGAGCATATTCTTCGTACTAAATAACATAATGTGTGGTACTATAAAAACTATTATGTGGTACTAATTTGTGGTACGAAATTATATTATTTGTGGTACTATATAAGTTAATATGTGACATTAAATATACTGATTTGTAGTACAACATAACATAATTTTTGTACTAAATAACATAATATGTGGTACTATATAAACTACTATGTGGTACTAAATATACTTATTTGTGATACCAAATTATATAATTTGTGGTACTATATAAGCTAATTTGTGGTATTATATAACAATTTTTTGGTACTACACGCGTGAGATTCGAACCAAAATCTGTCTTTGTGGACAACACGCGTGAACACCTAAGACAGAACAGTTTGTTGTACTAAATAAGCTAGTTTGTGGTACTAAAAAATATAATTTGTGGTACTAAAAACATAATTTGCGGTACTAAATATGCTAGTTTGTGGTACTAAAAAACATAATTTGTTAACATGCATATACTATTTCTCCACATCTTTCCAATTGATAATATAATTTGTAGTATTAGATAGGATATTTTTTGTAACTATGTATACTAATTTGTGGTACTATATGAGCTAATTTGTGGTGTCAAACCTTCATAACATTCAAATTACCAAGCATTAATATATTCAAGTATCTAAAAAATGGCATAAAGTCACGTCCCAATACAAAAATATTTGAAAATGACTAGTAACCTCCAATAACATTTAATTAAGACATGCTTTCATTTATTTTGTTAAAAATTGAAAAAAAAACTAACGAGGATAAATATTACTCCATGCCTCTAAATTCCTTGTCCAAATTGATGTAGGAATCCCTCGTTCCGAGTAATTCTCCTTCCTTGATCATTGTTGATAGGTGGAATGTGTTATTTCTTGTCGAGGTATCTACCCCTTACTCCTGTTAGTCAAAACAAGCCATCCATGAATGAATTTTAAGAACTGTCACGGTGATTATCAGAAGAAACCAAGTGAGATGCATCCGTTTTAGTGGTAAGTATTGGGAGAATTTAAAGTTTGAATTTGCTCAACCACAATGATGTCATTCTTTCAAGTATTTTGTGTCATGGATGCAACATAAGATTTCTAAATCATAACTAATGTAAGGACCCTGTGCCCTTAACCCGCTATTATCCCATGTATTTAGTGCATACAATCATGTAATCAGGGGGAAAATCACATGCTACCATAGCATAATATACCAACAATAAATTTCTTGCATTATTCTATGTAATGTATAATTTCCCCTAACTAAATCCACTTACATAGCATGCACCCTTATAATACACTAGCATGTTCTCAATTCATTTTGCAATTCCTTAATTAATTGCATGCAACACATGAATGAAAAGAGCAAGGCCCTTGCCTTTTTATACAAATCATATACACATATAGAAGTGCTCACATGCGAGCATCAAATGAGTGAATATGTATTTAATGTATAAAGTACCCTACTCAATACCGACACTGGTACCTCGATCCTATAAGTACTTCCAATCCATAGCTCGATCTCAACACCGGAGCTACCGCTGTACCTGTTTCACCTGTCCCAACAGACAGCCCCACACGGGGTGAGCATACCAATCCACCATCTCAATAACAACAATATTACAATTCATAATTTACAGAACATAAAGCTGTAAACGTAAAAGATACTCCCTGTATAGTATCGTATTCTCATAGGATTCCCCGCATTGTTCATGTTCTCACAATAACCAAACCATCAAATTCCCAAAATCAGTTAATCATCACATTGATTAACTACGCCAGTTCTTACCATGCCAATTTCATAATTAAGTATGAATATATCATTCAACTAATGATTATAGACAACACATGTATCTATGTCATGATCCCATAGTTCTATCACATCATATTTCATCGCTCGCTCAATAGCGATGGCATTCCATACTCTCGCATGCTCAACAGCGGCGGCATCGTGATCGATGTTCGCTTCGTAGCGACAACATCTCAGTCATTGCTCGCTCCATAGTGGCACCATATAATTTGCAATACTTACCAATTTATTGCATTAAAAGTATATCACGCATTTCACAGTTGCAATAATAAGAAAGACTATGCTCGTACGTTATACGTACCTTATAATTCCATAGTCCGAATCGAACATTGCCTTTGTCTCGTGACCCGATGAATTATGCGCTAAACACATTAATAATTCATAATTATTTATGAGCATACAACCACGTGCCCAAGCATGTTCACAATCCCCAATTATATCGTCAATCAATGATGATTAACCATTATAAAAGACCCCGGGTGAAGCATGCATAGATTCCATAACATCAACACAAAATAAACCATAAAACAGGGCATCTCATCGATCGGCCAGAAGTGCTAGATCGATCGAGAGCTCCAGAAATTTGATACCCAAAATTCTTCCTTGCTCGATTGATAGAGCAACTATCTCGATCGATCGACCGACCATCTCGATCGATCGACAACTTTGCTCGATCGATCGAGCGTACTGTTCATCGTCTTCAAATTTTATAAAAATGCGCGATCGATCGAGCCCATTTGCCGATCGATCGGCGAGCCCTGCAACAGCCCAAAAATGACGTTTTCGAGTTTAAAACCCCCAGATAAACAAACCCAACACCCACTATATAATCCTTAACCAAGACACCATAAAAACTCCTTAAACACCACAATCCAAAATCTATATGTAATGCCTCGAAATGATGTATACATGTTAGATATGATTCTTGTGGAATTACTTATTAAGTACGGTATGATGTGGACTCGGGTTTGGGTTGAACCGAGCAGGATTACTCCTATGCATGAAACCTAGTTGGAAATAATGAAGTAAGGTGCATATGTGTGTGAGTTAATAACATTGTAATGTTATGTGGACAAGAGACTTGCCATGTACATTTGCCATGAATTTGAGGGGATTTGCATTTGAATTTGAGTTGAATTTGAAGATTTGATTATATATCTAAAATCAGATTTTTGAACACATACTTACACCATAAACACCTACAAATCTCTACACTTTCTTGAACTCACTTGAAGGTTTATCTTGGATTTCCACTTGGAAAGATCTTTGTACACTAGGAGGAAGTGGTTTACTTGGTAAGGAGAATCACCTTTCATGACTTTATCATAGTATGAAGAGTTCTTTGATTGTGTTTGTATTATGAAGCATGAAACCATGTTATGGTTATTTGTTGGCATAAAGTGTATGTGAATCTAAGAACCAAGGTGTATAAGTATGCAAACATGGTTAGATGATGTTAGAGATTACATGGAACAAGTTGTAATGGTAGGAAGAGGGGTGTAGGAGAAATACCAAGAAACGAAGTAGAAAATCGCCATAGTTTTTCAGAAAACAGAGGAGGCGATCGATCGCTATTTGCGAGGCAATCGATCGCTTGAGGCTAAACATGAGAGTGGCGGTGCATTGAGCGATCGATCGCGTCAAGGAAGCAATCGATCGCATTGAGGCAGAATGTTTTCCAAAGGGGTAGGCGACCGGTCGCGTGGAAATGATAGATCGATCGCTTATGACCAAAACTTTAGGCGATCGATCGCGTCAAAACATGAGATCGATCGCTAGGATTCAACTTTTCAAAAATGTGATATTTTGTGGACTTTAGTTTTGAAGCGTCTTTGTAACATGATATATTATTGATATGTTGTAGCATCATCACAGGGGACGGGGCAACGAGGCGGTTAGACATTGACGCCTAATTTATATCTTTGTGCCGCATAACAGGTACATTTTGACGTACGAGTATATGATATTATTGTGATGATGATGTGAGCATGGTATCATATGATTAGTGATATCATATGCATGTGCTTTCATGATAGTTATATTGTGGAGATGGATGCCACGATAGATATGTCGCATGTGATGCCCAGGAATTAATTATATGCAATTTGGGCATTAATGATGGTTATGTGATTATTTATCATGGTAATTGATTATGTGATGGGTAATGAAGTGTTAACATGATTTAATTGTATTGATTGTCAATTATGAGGAAAGCATGATTTAGTGGAAGTTTAATGCATTTTTGTAAATGCTTTTAAAATACCATGTTGGGGTATTTTATACATCATGTCAATTAATGGGTACAAGTTTAATTAAATTAACCCATATACCCCCACTATACCTTTACCCACTTACTTTACCAATCACACCTTAAATCCCCAACTCACTCTCAAACCCTATCCTTAACCCCCATTTTCGAAATTCTTCAAGGGAAGAAGGAGGAAGCTCCACAAAACTTTTGTTTGTGTGATCTTGGTTAAGATTTGGAGTCTTCAAGAGGTATGGAACCCTTCCTAAAGTTTTTGTGATGTTTGGTTTTGAAATGGGGTGACTTTGAAGTGATTTATGTGGGTTTGTTTGGGTGTGTATTGTATGTTGTTGGGGTATGATTTTTGAAGTGTTTTATATGGGTTTTAGTGGGTTATGATGATGTTAATGTTGTAGGAAAGTTTGGGTTCGAATGGTTTGAGGTAGAGCTTGTAAAATGCTCAAAAATGGCGATTTTTCGTGGTTCAGGACTCGGCGATCGATCGCCCGTTCTTGGCGATCGATCGCGAGCCACCAGTGCGCGCCAGTAGCATTTGGCGATCGATCGCCACCTTTGGGCGATCGATCGGCGAGCTGGCGATCGATCGCGCCAAAAGTGGCGATCGATCGCCGAAGACGCAAAATTTCAACAACGGGCAGTGTGATCTCGCGATCGATCGGGACAACCCAGCGATCGATCGCGAGACACATAATTATGTGTTTTTGATGTTTTTGTGGGATTTTTGGATATGGAACTATAATTAGCTTCTAATATCGATTCGTATGGTTGTGTAAACCATCCCAGGTACCCACAACGTCAAGAAGATAAAGTTCTCCAACTTCTCTACTTTTGGGAATTAAGGTACGTAAGACGCATACGGGCATCAGACGGTAACATATTCTTACACTATGAGTATGCAATAATCGTATAAGTATTTAAGATGTTTATGATGAGTGAAGAGGATATGATGTTTATGATGATGATTATGATAAGTATGTTTATGATGATGATGTTTATGATGAGTGAAGAGGATATGATGTTTATGATGATGATTATGATAAGTATGTTTATGATGATGATGTTTATGATGAGTGAAGAGGATATGATGTTTATGATGATGATTATGATAAGTATGTTTATGATGATGATGTTTATGATGAGTGAAGAGGATATGATGTCTATGAGGATGATTATGATAAGTAACGATGATGTTTATATGATTCCTATATAATGATACCATGTTATGATATGGTAAGATGCCATACGATTGGGTAAGACGCCCACGTGGTAAGATGCCACACGATGTTATGATATGGTAAGATGCCATACGATAGGGTAAGATGCCCACGTGGTAAGATGACACACGATATTATGATATGGTAAGATGCCATACGATGGGGTAAGATGCCCATATGCACGAATGTGAATCAGGGTCAACAAAGAAGCTAACGAATAACCAACATGTTTACTTAACTAAGATTTCGTACATTTACTGTTATATTTTGTTATGATAGCTATAAGATGATGATACTATAAGATGATGATGCTATAAGATGATGATGCTATAAGATGATGATAGTTATAAGATGATGATACTATAAGATGATGATGCTATAAGATGATGATGTTAGAAGATGATGATAGTTATAAGATGATGATGCTATAAAATGATGATGCTTATATGATGATGATATTTATAAGATGATGATGCTTATATGATGATGATGTTATAAGATGATGATTTTAATCATTCATGTCAAGAATTAATGATTATATGCATGGCTATGAAACAGGGACAACCAAAGAGGGTTAATGCGATTAACCAGGAAGTATACGTTACCAATTATTTTCATGCATTTATTTATATGCCATTGCCTTATGATGTTAAGTAACGATGTACATGCTCATGATGGGTTGTTCCTGTAGGTACACTTTTGGACTGAAGGGCCTAGGGGCGGGTTGAGGCAGTGAACAAAAAGGAGCAAGATGAATATATGATACATGATTTTGATAGTCTCTACTCTAGGAGTAGTGTAAATCTATAACTTTAACGTTCATTATTGAGCATGTAATTAATTAGCTTTTGAAATTTTATTTTGACCTGTAATCTTATTAGCTCAAAGCTACAACCGGAACCCTAAGGTGTTATGAATGCATGTTTAGTCCATATTACGTGTATAAGATGATGTTAAGGTAGGAGGACCCTACATTAGTGGTATCAGAGCAGTGGTTAGATAACCCGGGAATGAGTGAAGGGTAGCCTTAGCAATAAGTTGGCTAGGTGCTTACTTTTAAACATGTTTTGTGCATATGTTGCATATGAAGTATATGATGTTGTACTAACATGTTTTGTTTCTCTAACGATGTATTATATGAACTGTTTTTGGGTATTGTTGTTAACCCTCGTATTGCAGCCTAGCAGCAAATGCTGAAGTAGATGATGCGATTTCATATGCACTTCTCCGTCGCCCACGCCTCTTACAGTCTCGACCCCCGCTGGAAGAAGTTTGATAACTGATCAGATTGTTTATGACGGCCTCATTTATTTTGAGGGTAACGAGCTAAGGACAGACTTGATTGTTCTGGGAATGTCAGACTTCGATTGCATTGTGGACATCGATGTAGTGAACAAGTATCAGGCAGTTGTGGACTGCAGACAAGGACTGTCCGATTCAGGTCTGATATGGGAGTCCAATGGACATTCTATGGGGATGGTTCCCGTTCAAGGATTCCGTGAATATCTGCTGTCAAGATGGCACCGTTATTGGAACGAGGCCATACAAGATATCTCATCTATGCCATTGATGTTACTGGAAAGATGGAAGAATTAAAGGTTGAGGATGTGCCCGTAGTGACGGAGTTTCCTGATGTCTTTCCGGAAGAGATTCCCGGATTCCCACCGACGAGAGAGGTCGAGTTTGGGATTGAGTTACTACTGGGGACGTCTGCCATTTCTCGTGCCCCGTGTAGGATGGCACCAGCGGAGCTAAGGGAGTTAAAGATTCAGTTGCAAGAGCTCCTTAATAAGGGCTATATACGCCCTAGTGTATCGCCCTGGGGTGCACCAGTCCTATTTGTTAAAAAGAAAGATGGTTCGATGCGGCTGTGCATCGATTACAGACAACTGAACAAAGCCATAGTGAAGAATAAGTATCCGTTTCCGAGGATTAATGATTTGTTTGATCAGCTGCAGAGTACGAGGCTCTACAGTAAGATCGATCTGAGATCGGGGTATCATCAGATTCGAGTTCGAGAGGATGAGATACAGAAGACAGCTTTCAGGACTAGATATGGGCACTACGGATTCTTAGTCATGCCCTTCGGGGTGACGAATGCCCCAGCTATTTTATGAGCCTGATGAACAGGGTGCTCCAACCATATTTGGATCAGTTCGTCATAGTTTTCATTGACGATATGCTTATTTACTCTCGAACTGAAGAGGCACATGTGAAGCACTTGAGAACAGTGTTGGGAAAACGATTTCTAAGTTTTGGTGATTACAAACACCTACTGGATATTAAAGATCAACCGGATGCTAAAGACCTACCGGATATTAAAGTCTCACCGGGTAAAGCCATCAACCGGATAGAGACATCAACCGGATAAAGACATCAACTGGAAGAAGACATCAACCGGATAAAGGCATCAACCGGATGAAGTCATCAACTGGTATGAAGTCATCAACCGGATGAAGTCATCAACCGGATGAAGACATCAACTGGATAAAGTCATCAACCGGATGAAGACATCAACTGGATAGATACCAACCGGACAAGCTATCAACTGATAAAGACACTAACCGGATGAAGTCATCAACTGGTATGAAGTCATCAACCGGATGAAGACATCAACTGGATAAAGACATCAACTGGATAAAATCATCAACTGAATAAAGTTATCAACTGGTAAAGACATCAACCGGATGAAGACATCAACCGGGTGAAGATATAAACTGGATAACTATCAACTGCAAAGTCTCTCACTGAACAAGGACATCAACTGGTCTTAAGAGGATGAACGACCAGTTGAACAAAGAAACCAGCAGAAGTCTAAGCAACAAGACAAAGTAAGTACAACATTCTCTGACAAAGGTACAACAGAGCGGCGCACCCTGCTATATCTCCGCCACCATTACCGTCAGAGTGAAAAGAGCCGTTGTTTTCCAAAATAGGAAAGAAGACAACAGGTATTTGGAAAGCTAATCCATTCCATATACAAAAAGGCTACCGTTGGACAACAAAACCTATAAATACGTCCAAACAGAGAATGAAGAAGTGCTGAGCAACTTTCAAACTAAGAGAAATACTTCAAAGCAAGAAAGCTATACGACTGATATTTCAAACGTTCAGCAAAGAGCAGACAAACCGCAAAACTGAATCTGTGACAGATTATTTTCAATTGAAGTCTGCTGCTTAGAAACTCTCAAAGCTAGAAAGTTTTATTCTGTAGAGAGTGTTGTAAAATCACTTGTATCCTAAAGATAAGAAGAGTGTGATTGCTAGGAGTTTAGGCCAAGTGTGTTAGTGCCTAAGGAGGTTGTATACTGTAAAGTGTAAACCAAGTCTTCTAGTGAATCCTTCCTGCAAAGGAAGAAGGGGAGACGTAGAAGCGTTGTGCTTCGAACTTCCAGAAACAACTCTCGTGTTATTCGTTTATTGCTTTATTACTTCAGTTTTATTCCTCACAAGTTTTGTAGACGTCTTCCGCACTATAATAAGTGTCTACTGACTTGCCTGTTATTGAGAAGCAACTGTAACACTTAACAGTTTACAGTTAACCAGAAAAAGAAATCGAAATTATATCTAGTGTTTATTCAACCCCCCCCCCCCCCCCCCCTTCTAAACACTACCCCGATCCTAACAAGTGGTATCAGAGCATAGGTCTTCTCAATCTTGAGAAATTACCATTCACCAAAACTGATGGCCTCATTCAGCAAAATTCCAATGTTCAAGAAAGACGAATATGATGACCGGAGGATCCGCATGCAAGCACACCTAAGTGCTCAAGATGATGATATGTGGTATGTGATCACCGAAGGACCGTTGAAAATCATGAAAGTCAATACAGCTGCTTCTATCACAAGTGGTGATCCACAAATGGTAGAAAAGGAAAGATCTCAATGGTCAAATGAAGACAAGAAAAAAGCAAATCTAGACAATGTTGCTAAAGATATTTTGTTCAAAACTTTGGACAAAAATATGTTTAACAAAATCAAAATGTGCCCAACAGCCAAAGAAATCTGGGAGAAGATTGCTCAACTCTGTGAAGGAAATGATCAAACCAAAGAGAACAAGCTTACTGTGGCTTTGCAGAAGTTTGAGCATATCAAAATGATAAATGGAGAAACTCTCAATGAGTACGATGAAAGAGTGACTGGAATAGTAAATGAACTAAGCAGTCTGGGTAAGGAGTTACCCAACAGAGAAGTCACTCTCAAAGTGATGAGAGGTCTACCAAGAGAATGGGATGTCAAGACCATTGCTATGAGAGAATCGAAGGATATCAACAAGATAGATCTACATGATTTGTTTGCTGATTTAAAAGCCTATGAATTCGAATTAGGCATTCGGGTTGAAGATGAACCAAGTTCAAGTCAACCAACAAAAGCTCTCACTGCATCTGAGTCTCTGCCTACTCCTACTGAAATGACTCCAGAGAAGATGTGTAACGATGCGATGGCAATGTTCGTAAAGAAATTTGGAAAATTCATGAAGAAGAACCAGAGACCTTATCAATCATATCCTCGAAGGCAAAGCTCCAAAGGAAATTCAGAAGAAGAAGAGCGAGTATGCTTCAACTGTCTCAAACCAGGGCACTTCATCGCAGACTGTCCTAAACCCAAAAAGGATGATCACAAAAGAGGATCCAAGGATTACAGAAAATCCAAGGAAACCAGAAGAACATCCAAACGGGACAGAGATCAAAAGGTTTTAGTGGCAGAAGATAGTAAGAGCAAATGGGCTGATTCTGAATCAGAATCAGAGGAGTCAAATAGCTCATCCAGCGAGAGTGAAGACGAAGAAGTCCACTGCTTAATGGCGAATGATGAAAATGAGGTACATGAAACCAACCTATCTGAATTTACACATCATGAACTCACCAATGCATTGCAGGACATGATAAATGAGTATCAGACGCTATACGAATCTTTTGAAAGCTATAAGACTGAGCACTCAATTCCAACTAAAATGCTTGAAAACAAACTTGATTGTGAACAATCAAGGGAGTTGAATTGCTTAAGGGAAGCAGCCAGTCGCCTAGTGAAAGAAAGAGATGAAGCCAAGTGTGCGTACCAGAAACTCAGCAAACTGGTTAGCACTTGGAATGCGTCGACTACCAGAAAGGATGAAATGCTTGAGTCTATAAGGCTTGCTGGTGATTTAACTGGCATAGGCTTTAATAGCAATGACAGCAGATCATCTGGTAATGAGCCTCAACTGTGTCTAACAAAAGGCAAGGTTCAATCAATGAACTTTGTAAGATCTAGCACAGTATATGACCCATATGAACTGGTCAAAGAACCTGTTAAAGCAACACTCATCAAAGAACAGGTACAGCACAGAGGTATCGGTTATGTAGAACCACTCAAAGAAGCTAAACCAAGGCAAAAGTTCAGAAATGAACTTAAAACCACTGGTCGAGCAGCTAGAGAGGTTAAACCCAACTGGTACTACAACTGTAAACCTGTTCAGAAGAGGTATATGCTAAATAACAGGAACTACAAACCAAAAGCGCATGCATACACATATTATCACACTCCAAAGCTAAAATCATCACCTACATGTATAAATGCACACACATTTCAGAACACACACCGACCTAAGTCATTCAGGGTCATACAAGTGTGGGTTCCGAAAGGACTAATCCTACCAGGACCCAAGTAGGATTGGGTACCAATCAGTCTATCGCGTTAATTGCAGGAAACTAGAATGCATCCAGTTCGGAGCTCAGAATGGTTCCTAGACAGCGGGTGCTCTAGACATATGACAGGGAATGCAAGCTTATTGTCTGAACTAGTGGACTCCACTGGACCCAGAATAACGTTTGGAGATAACGCGAAAGGTAGAACCGTAGGTAAGGGTAAGATTATCTACGGTAACCTCATCATTAAAGATATTCTCTTAGTTGAAAATCTATGCTATAATTTGATTAGCATAAGTCAATTATGTGACAATGGTCATTCCGTAGAATTCAATCAGCATTCATGCATAATTAAATCTACTGATGGCAATGTATTACTTATAGGAAGAAGGCATGATAACACATATAAAATTGATTGGAATCTTAATCAGCCTACTTCCTTTACTTGCTTAGCTGCCCAGAATTCTTCCAAAAATTGGCTTTGGCACAAACGGTTGAGTCACTTAAATTTTAAAACTATTGCTAGTCTGCGTAAACTTGATCTAGTTGTTGGACTGCCTCAAATTGAGTTCTCAAAGGACAAGATCTGTGCAGCATGCCAACTCGGTAAGCAAATCAGATCCTCCTTTAAGAACAAAGGGAGTAAATCTTCTTCTCGGTGCCTAGAGTTGCTGCATATGGATCTGTTTGGTCCTATACCAGTAACAAGTCTAGGGGGAATGAAGTACACCCTAGTGTTAATAGACGATTACACTCGTTTCACGTGGGTCTTGTTCCTAAGTGGTAAAGATCAGGCTACTCCAAAGCTGATCAAATTACTGAAAAGACTCCAAAATGAGAAATCGTGTGGGATAGATAAAATTCGCAGTGATAAAGGTACTGAGTTCACCAATCAATCACTCGAATCATATCTAGATGACCTTGGCATTAAACACGAATACTCTGCAGCTAGAACTCCTCAACAAAATGGAGTTGCTGAGCGTAGGAACCGCACTTTGAAAGAAGCTGCGCGAACTATGCTCGCGGAATCAGAAATATCGCAGAAATTTTGGGCAGAAGCTGTCAACACAGCATGTTATACGCAGAACAGATCGATGATTAATAAGCGAGCAAATAAAACCCCTTATGAGATCTGGAATGGCAGTAAGCCAAATATTTCTTATTTCCATGTGTTTGGTTGCAAATGTTTTATTCACAACAATGGAAAGACTCATCTCACCGCCTTTGATGCCAAATCTGATGCTGGAATATTTCTTGGCTATTCTACAGTTAGTAAGGCATTCAGAGTATTTAATAATAGAACTCTTAATGTAGAAGAATCAGTGCATGTAAAATTTGATGAACCTACTGACTGTACACTATCCGATATACAAATAAACAACTTGAGTAATCGACTGGAAAGCACTTATATTGACGAAAATGTTGATGATGAGATTGATTACAGAAGCAGGGCTGACTGCTCCTTAGAACCAGAAATCCCTGAAGCTCAAGCAGAGGAGTCTGCTGGCCAACAAGCACTGCAGCCAGCCATCAATGAAACAGTGGCATCCACCTCTACTGCAGTTGAAGGAACCAATGAGAAAGATGGGTCAATCAGAATCTCTGATTTACCTACCCACATCCAGTCAACTGAAGAACTCAACCCACTAGGACCTTCGCTCCGGTGGAAGAAGGATCATCCACCCGAGCAGGTCATCGGTAACCCTCTTGCTCCTCTACGCACCAGAGGACAAATGATTAACGAATTTCTTCATGCTGCATTCATATCTCATATAGAACCTAAGAAGATTGATGAAGCTATATTAGACCCAAGTTGGGTAGAAGCAATGCAGGAAGAACTAAACCAGTTTGAGCGAAACAGAGTATGGTATCTAGTACCACGACCACAGCATCACACTGTAATTGGCACCAAATGGGTATTTAGAAATAAATTAGACGAAAATGGAACAGTAATTAGAAATAAAGCAAGATTAGTTGCACAGGGCTACAGACAGGAAGAAGGCATTGATTTCGATGAAACCTTTGCCCCTGTAGCACGATTAGAAGCAATTCGCATATTTCTTGCATTTGCTGCATTTAAAGACTTTAAAGTCTATCAGATGGATGTTAAGAGTGCATTTCTTAACGGCAAACTCCAGGAAGAAGTTTATGTTGAACAACCTCCTGGATTTGAAAACCATCAGCAGCCATCTCATGTTTTCCGACTGAATAAAGCTCTGTATGGTCTAAAGCAAGCTCCCCGTGCCTGGTATGAAACTTTATCAAAATATTTGACAGAGCACAACTTTGTTATTGGCACGGTGGACAAGACCCTTTTTAAATTTACAAAGGGAGATCATACGTTGCTAGTTCAAATATATGTTGATGATATTATCTTCGGGAGTACTAACCCAAAACTGTGCGAAAGATTTTCTAAAATCATGCAGGAACAATTCGAGATGAGCATGATGGGAGAGTTATCATTTTTCTTAGGATTGCAAGTCAAGCAATCTAGTGAAGGAATTCTGATAAATCAGTCCAAGTACACCAAAGAGCTACTGAAGAAATATGGAATGAGTACCAGCTCAGCTGCTGCTACACCAATGAGCTCATCCGCCAAACTCGACTTGGATAATTCAGGAATACCAGTCGAAGTTACAATGTATCGAGGCATGATCGGATCTTTACTATACTTGACAGCCAGCAGACCCGATATTATGTTTGCAGTATGTATGTGCGCCCGGTTTCAAGCAAATCCCAAGCAGTCGCACTTCACTGCTGTCAAGAGGATCCTAAAATACTTAAAAGGAACCGAGAATGTTGGTCTATGGTATCCAAGAGACTCAACTTTTAATCTCATTGGATACTCAGATGCTGACTATGCTGGATGTAAAATTGACAGGAAAAGCACCAGTGGATATTGTCAATTTCTTGGTGATCGGTTAATATCATGGGGATGCAAGAAACAGACATCCATCGCAACCTCCACTGCAGAGGCAGAGTACCTTGCTGCTGGAAGCTGCTGTGCCCAACTGCTCTGGATTCAGCAACAACTCAGAGACTATGGAATTGAGTCCACAGAGGCTCCTATTTTCTGTGACAATACGTCTGCCATTGCCATTACATACAATCCAGTTCTTCATACTCGTACTAAACATATTGACATTCGTCATCATTTCATCAGAGATCATGTTATGAAGAAGGAAATACGGCTGGAGTACATTTCCACAGAACAACAGGCAGCAGACATCTTCACAAAACCCCTACCGGACGCTAAGTTTTCTTACTTTCGAAATATTCTTGGTTTAATTGAAATTACTTCTTGATTATTTTGATTGGGTAATGGATTCAGGGGGAATTTGTTAGTTTAGTTGCATTCATTTAGGGGGAATTTCTGTTTTAATTGTATCATGGTTATTTAAGCTAAGCTGGTAATACAAATGGTCAACTGCAGTGGGGGTATTCGTACCAGTAGGACTCTGCATCCAGTAGATGTTTTCCTACCAGTCGAACCCCACATACCAGTTGATGTTACCAAATATGCTTTGACAAAAATAACCCTCGATACTAATTAACCTAATGAACGTCGGAATTCAAAATTACTTTTGTGTAAAATAAATTATTTCACTCCCGCCTAAATCCTGTCCTTTTATTTTTGGTTAAAATCTTTCTAATCGTTAGATGATTGCCACGTATACATGTGTCTGCTCATCTACAGTACGACGTTACATATACTTCCTTTTTCACCGCCTTTAGTTTTTCTCTTCTCTTCATCTTCTCCAAACATCTTACTGCTACAATCGTTTCTTTCAGAAAATTTCCTTTAACAGATTGCTGCTGCTTCTTCACCTAAATCATTCAAAATGACGAAGACTGTTCAACCGAGTTTTATCACAAATGCTGTTCACGTCGACTTTAACTCCATATACACTTCATCTGATGAGGAAACAAAGGATTTAATTCAAAAGCTGGATTCCTCAGGGCTATTAGTGATCCTAAGCCAGGCTCCCTCATTTTACCAGGATGAACTACAAGAATTCTTTGCCACAGCAACTGTTGTGGATGACACCGTTGTGGCATCCATCTCTGGGCAGTCAGTCACCATCACTCAACCAGAGTTTGCCACTCATCTATGCCTACCCTCCACTGGACTCTCTGACTTTTCGACTATTCCGGCAGACCTGAGAGAAGAGATGCGGCTCACAGTGTCGGACTCTGACCATCGTATTCAACGACCTCCCTTCAGGAAGGTATTAATGAAGAGCCACTATCGACAACTGGCAGACATCATCTCAAAGGGGATCCTCTGTAAGGCAGGATCATTTGATATAATTACCCCTGAGAAGTTTGACGTCATGAGCACCATATGCAAAGGGTTGGAGATCAACTGGTCAGCTGTACTATTTCAAATACTGACTAGTCTCGTCGTATCTGGCAAAGGTCAATCCGGTTTTGCTCTCCCTCTAAGCAGTCTATTTGAGAGCAAACACATCAAGACAGGAGCTCTCTCTCATCTTCATCCAGGGAGACTCATCACTCACAAGTACCTTCAGCTTCATCGCCAACGAAGTGGCAGAGAAGGTGGAGCCACAAAGCGCCGTTTGACTCAAGTCATTAGTGACTCGGAACAGACTGTCTCTGAATCCGCTGAGTCTCCTCCTCCTCCTCCTCCTCCTAAGAAGCCAAGGACCAGAAAAATTGCTCCTCTAGTTGCCCGTCAGAGAGACACTGCCACATCTGACACTATCTCCTCTGCCGGACCTACAGGTGTTATTTCTGACAGAGAACCCAGCCCTGTCATCCCTTCAACTGGGGAACCCACTGCTGTATTAGCCATGGTGTCTGCTCCATTAATAGACACCCCTTCAGCTCAGGTGAGCTCTCAGCAGGCCCCAGGCTCCATCAGCTTCAGGACACCCAAGTCTACGTGTCCTTACTGTCATCCCAAGGCCACTCCAGCTGACAAAGGAAAATCTCTTATTGCTCCAGTGTCCACTCCTGTTGCATTCGAGATTCAAATGGTCATGGATGCAGTTAACGCCCAACTGGAACCCCAACTGGAGATTTTTTATCGTTGGGTAAAGGCTCGAGTACAGGTTCGCTTTGATGATATCGACCCAATTCTGGCTCAGGCAAAGCAAGATGAAAACAAAATCCTGACCTATCTTCAAATCCCCGAACCTGAGAAAAGTTTGAAGCTGCGTGATGTCTTTAGGATTATGAACTATGTGGGCGGACTCCAAGCTCTTGTTACATCCCGCGTTCAAATGTTTGATGGCCATTCAAGAACAGCGAATCATGATCGAGCAGTTCTAAACGCTCTAGGCCTCAAGCTGGAAATGGCTGAGCTTGCTCTTCATGATCTTCGCATATCCACTGGGATTCATTCATGCTCCTCTTCTGAAATTATTGCAAGCCCTGATCAGCCAGATCTACAAATGGCTATTGCAAATTTAGAGGTTGTCCCTCCTACTGTGGAGCTTACTTCTACTGCTTTGGAGACCTCTCCTACTGGAGCAGACGCCACACCAACAACTTTGGAGGCAGCATCCTCTGCTCCCAGCTCTCCACATGATCAACAGCCCCACCAAATGATTGTTGATCACACCAATGTCGATTCAGTTATTCAGAATGTGGTTCAGCTGGTCACCATCTCCTCTGCAAATAATGAACCAAGTGAATCCTCTCATTCCAATGATCATACTCAAGCGTCTGCTGCTGGGATTGATCAAGACAATGCTGAACTGGATGCTCAGCATGTGGAAGAAACTGGAACTATGGATATAGCTATCTCCGCTTCAACTGCGGCCCCTCATATTGACGCTACTACTTTGCCATCCACTGCAGTCGTCATTGCTCCTCCCAATGCGTTTGCCCCTGCTGCTGATATCCCGATGCTTGCCGGCGATCCGTCCATGGATCAGGAACTATCCGA
This sequence comes from Haberlea rhodopensis, assembly GCA_907163345.1. Taxonomy (NCBI): domain Eukaryota; kingdom Viridiplantae; phylum Streptophyta; class Magnoliopsida; order Lamiales; family Gesneriaceae; genus Haberlea; species Haberlea rhodopensis. The sequence continues at coordinate 373,873 of CAJQUN010000078.1, forward strand.
GGGTTTCTTTGTCTTCACAAACCCTCTGGACGAGCCACCAAACATCGCTGCCCAGCTAGCTCATCTCTCCACCGCTATTACAGCACTGACCCATGATGTTCATAAGCTTAAGCAGGAAGAGAGGGCTGCAACACTTGTTTTAGGAACTCTTCAGCAGCAAACGGACTCTAAATTTCAGCAAGTCTACGCTGACCTAAGTAGTTTAACTACTACTGTCACTAGACTTCAAACCTTTGCTGAGAATGCGGTTGCAGAAGCAGTTTCTCATATTGGCCAGGCGCGTCTTCAGATCAATCAGAACAATGAATCTCTTCATACTGCCACCTCAATGGCTCTTGGAGAAAAGATTGACGACGCCAAAAAGATTTTGACTGATCAATTGGCCACCATGCAAGCAGCGTTTGCATCTCAAATTCAAGATATCTGCAACAGTCTGCCTGCTGCTCCTAAAATTATCCGCAGGCTGCCTGAACCCAGTCGAACTGCTCCCTCTTCTCAGAGAGCGTCAAGTTCAGCTGCTCATTCATCCCCTGCAACTGGAGCACTCCCTCAGTCCAGACCCACTGCTCAACAAAGATCTTGAAGTCCGCGCCACCCGCCTACCGAAAAACGCGACTATACCAAACATTGGTTAGGGCGCAAATAGTATCACTTTCTGACTCACTCTTACTTACTCTTATTTACTTACTGTGTTAAATTGACTGTCTCTCTGTATTCACTATTTAACATAAATGCATTCACATTTATTGCTACCTTGTTTTTCCTATAAATAGAGGTTCTTGTTTGATCACATAACACACATTCACTCATCATGCTTACTTTTAAGTTATTTCTCATTCCCTGGTTTTCTGTTAGATCCTTTCCTGCTTCATGGGTTTATTACTTATCTAAATCAACCCCTCATGGGTTGATTACTTATCTAACCCAGCTCTGATAAGCTTCAGCGCTTTGATCCTGTTCTGGTGCTCCTCATCAGTCGGGAACTACTAACAGCAGATGCCTGGGTGCTGATGACAAAAAGGGGGAAGATAGAGATAGAGTATTCTCAACAGAGATAGAATATTCTTATTAGGTGATTCCATAAAAACTAAAGGAGCTGCCTGATGAATATTCATATGACTCTTCCTCTTCCCGACATTCTCTCTGAAACAAGGTGGATCGAGCTCTTCCTCTCCGCAACTAAGTGAATCGAAGCCCTCCGGTCTACTTTGTTTAATTAAAGAGATATTTGTCATGTATCATCTATTTTATGTAAAACTAGACTTGTCTTAGACTCTATTCAAAGTGTAAGAATTCATCTTATATAAAGATGAATTTCTCTCAATTGTCCAGTTTGATTACAACTTGTAATCTGCTTATATTTAATGAAAATTTCTTTTTCATGATGTCTTCAAGCATTTTCAGGACTTTTATCTTATTTACTCTAGTAGGAAATCGATTACTGCTTAGTTTTGTCATCACCAAAAAGGGGGAAATTGTTGGGAAAACGATTTCTAAGTTTTGGTGATTACAAACACCTACTGGATATTAAAGATCAACCGGATGCTAAAGACCTACCGGATATTAAAGTCTCACCGGGTAAAGCCATCAACCGGATAGAGACATCAACCGGATAAAGACATCAACTGGAAGAAGACATCAACCGGATAAAGGCATCAACCGGATGAAGTCATCAACTGGTATGAAGTCATCAACCGGATGAAGTCATCAACCGGATGAAGACATCAACTGGATAAAGTCATCAACCGGATGAAGACATCAACTGGATAGATACCAACCGGACAAGCTATCAACTGATAAAGACACTAACCGGATGAAGTCATCAACTGGTATGAAGTCATCAACCGGATGAAGACATCAACTGGATAAAGACATCAACTGGATAAAATCATCAACTGAATAAAGTTATCAACTGGTAAAGACATCAACCGGATGAAGACATCAACCGGGTGAAGATATAAACTGGATAACTATCAACTGCAAAGTCTCTCACTGAACAAGGACATCAACTGGTCTTAAGAGGATGAACGACCAGTTGAACAAAGAAACCAGCAGAAGTCTAAGCAACAAGACAAAGTAAGTACAACATTCTCTGACAAAGGTACAACAGAGCGGCGCACCCTGCTATATCTCCGCCACCATTACCGTCAGAGTGAAAAGAGCCGTTGTTTTCCAAAATAGGAAAGAAGACAACAGGTATTTGGAAAGCTAATCCATTCCATATACAAAAAGGCTACCGTTGGACAACAAAACCTATAAATACGTCCAAACAGAGAATGAAGAAGTGCTGAGCAACTTTCAAACTAAGAGAAATACTTCAAAGCAAGAAAGCTATACGACTGATATTTCAAACGTTCAGCAAAGAGCAGACAAACCGCAAAACTGAATCTGTGACAGATTATTTTCAATTGAAGTCTGCTGCTTAGAAACTCTCAAAGCTAGAAAGTTTTATTCTGTAGAGAGTGTTGTAAAATCACTTGTATCCTAAAGATAAGAAGAGTGTGATTGCTAGGAGTTTAGGCCAAGTGTGTTAGTGCCTAAGGAGGTTGTATACTGTAAAGTGTAAACCAAGTCTTCTAGTGAATCCTTCCTGCAAAGGAAGAAGGGGAGACGTAGAAGCGTTGTGCTTCGAACTTCCAGAAACAACTCTCGTGTTATTCGTTTATTGCTTTATTACTTCAGTTTTATTCCTCACAAGTTTTGTAGACGTCTTCCGCACTATAATAAGTGTCTACTGACTTGCCTGTTATTGAGAAGCAACTGTAACACTTAACAGTTTACAGTTAACCAGAAAAAGAAATCGAAATTATATCTAGTGTTTATTCAACCCCCCCCCCCCTTCTAAACACTACCCCGATCCTAACAAACAGTACTCCAGATCCTTAGGGATTGCCAGACCCTGACACAGCTGACTCAGAAGGGAGTGCCGTTCTATTGGTCTGAAGCTTGTGAGGAAAGCTTCCAAGAATTGAAGCGTCGTTTGACTACGACACCTATATTGGTAATTCCTTCTGAGAATAAGAGGTTTGCCTTGTACATGAATGCATCACTGCAGGGTTTGGACTGTGTGTTGATGCAAGATAAGCATGTGGTGGCTTATGCATCGAGGCGGTTGAAACCACATGAGGCTAGGTACCCAGTCCATGATTTGGAGCTGGCAGCCATTATATTTGCCTTGAAGATTTGGAGGCACTACTTTCATGGTATGTCGTTTACCATCTACACGGACCATAAGAGCCTGAAGTTTTTGTTCACACAGGCTGAGTCGAATAGGCGACAAAGAAGATGGATGGACTTACTCAAGGATTTTGATTGTGAAATCGAGTACCATCCAGGTAAAGTAAATTTGATAGCAGACGCCTTAAGTCGGAAGGTGAAAGAGTACTGCTGAGGATGTCATGAGTTTATCAGCTATGACGACTTCTTATTGCCATCTGGGCTATGATTTCGATGTGAACACGTTGCCGGTGCGAGTGTCGACCTTATTGGCCGAGCCAGACATATTTGAGGCTATCAGGAAAGCCCAGGGGTCGGATGATGAGGTTCAGAGATGGTCGTCAATAGTACTTCGAAGTCAGCCATCAAAGTTCAGAGTGGCTGAGGATGATTCCTTGAGACTGGGCAACCGTTGGGTAGTCCCAGATACGCCGGAGTTGCGTAGAGGAATATTGGAGCGAACTCACAGTAGCCGGTTCAGTATCCACCAGGGGAAGAAAGATGTATAAGGACCTAAGTGGTCAGTTCTGGTGGAGACGCATGAAGCGTGATGTTATGACCTTTGTCAAAAGATGTTTGATCTGTCAGCAAGTAAAGGCAGAGGCCTGGTGGCGAATTGAAGAGCTTGGAGGTCCCTAAGTGGAAGTGGGAGCACATATATGGACTTCGTGACCCACTTGCCAAGGACGTCCTCTGGTTTTGATGCGGTCTGGGTGATCGTGGATAGGCTGACGAAGGTAGCTCATTTCATCCCTTACTGTATGACTTTCACATGTCTTAAGATGGCCCAATTATATGTACGGGATGTGGTGAGGTTGCATGGAATTCCAGTCTCGATTGTGTCAGATAGAGATCCAAGGTTTACTTCACATTTCTGGGAGGGTCTCCAGACAGCTTTGGGCACAGAGGTGAGGCTGGGTACATCGTATCACCCTCAGACAGACGGTCGGACAGAGCGTACCATTCAGACGCTCGAGGACATGTTGAGGGCAGGTGTTTTGGAGTTTGATACTCCGTGGCAAGATTCAGTGCCACTGGTGGAGTTCTCCTATATTAACAGCCATCAGACGAGCATTCAAATGGCTCCTTTTGAAACTCTTTACAGACGACGGTGTAGGTCACCGCTGTATTGGGAGGACTTGACTAGTAAAGCGGTCGGAGGACCGGATATGATTAAGGATATGGAAGAAAAGATTAAGATGATACGTCGAAAGATGAAAGCGGCGCAGGATAGGCAAGCAGCCTATACCAATAAGCGACGACGACCGCTAGAATTCCAAGTAGGAGACAAAGTATTCCTGGAAATCTCACCCTTCAGGGGTGTAGTTCGTTTTGGTATGCGGGGGAAGTTATCCCCGAGGTATGTTGGTCCGTATGAAGTATTGCAGCGTATCGATGCATTGGCTTACCGTTTGGCTCTACCGCCGTCTTTATCTGGTATTCATGATGTTTTCCACGTCTCTATGTTACGGAAGTATAGCCAGACCCGTTTTCATGTATTACAGCCTACTGGAGTGCAGTTGGACTCAGATGTATCTCACGTAGAACGATCGGTCAGAATTCTGGATCGCGAGGCTGGCAGATTACGAAGCAAAGTCATACCGATGGTCAAAGTTCAGTGGGATCGTCGGGGTGTCGAGGAGGCTACGTGGGAGGCGGAACGGCATATGGTGCAGTATTACCCGGAACTTTTTTCTGGTATGATTTATGTTTAGTTTCATTTTGGGTAAGTGCATGCAATTTCGAGGACGAAATCTTATAAGTAGGGGAGTAATGTGATGCCCCAGAATTAATTATATGGGCATTAATGATGGTTATGTGATTATTTATCATGGTAATTGATTATGTGATGGGTAATGAAGTGAACATGATTAAATTGTATTGATTGTCAATTATGAGGAAAGCATGATTTAGTGGAAGTTTAATGCATTTTTGTAAATGCTTTTAAAATACCATGTTCGGGTATTTTATACATCATGTCAATTAATGGGTACAAGTTTAATTAAATTAACCCATATACCCCCACTATACCTTTACCCACTTACTTTACCAATCACACCTTAAATCCCCAACTCACTCTCAAACCCTATCCTTAACCCCCATTTTCGAAATTCTTCAAGGGAAGAAGGAGGAAGCTCCACAAAACTTTTGTTTGTGTGATCTTGGTTAAGATTTGGAGTCTTCAAGAGGTATGGAACCCTTCCTAAAGTTTTTGTGATGTTTGGTTTTGAAATGTGGTGACTTTGAAGTGATTTATGTGGGTTTGTTTGGGTGTGTATTGTATGTTGTTGGGGTATGATTTTTGAAGTGTTTTATATGGGTTTTAGTGGGTTATGATGATGTTAATGCTGTAGGAAAGTTTGGGTTCGAATGGTTTGAGGTAGAGCTTGTAAAATGCTCAAAAATGGCGATTTTTCGTGGTTCAGGACTCGGCGATCGATCGCCCATTCTTGGCGATCGATCGCGAGCCACCAGTGCGCGCCAGTAGCATTTGGCGATCGATCGCCACCTTTGGGCGATCGATCGGCGAGCTGGCGATCGATCGCGCCAAAAGTGGCGATCGATCGCCGAAGACGCAAAATTTCAACAACGGGCAGTGTGATCTCGCGATCGATCGGGACAACCCAGCGATTGATCGCGAGACACATAATTATGTGTTTTTGATGTTTTTGTGGGATTTTTGGATATGGAACTATAATGAGCTTCTAATATCGATTCGTATGGTTGTGTAAACCATCCCAGGTACCCACAACGTCAAGAAGATAAAGTTCTCCAACTTCTCTACTTTTGAGAATTAAGGTACGTAAGACGCATACGGGCATCGGACGGTAACATATTCTTACACTATGAGTATGCAATAATCGTATAAGTATTTAAGATGTTTATGATGAGTGAAGAGGATATGATGTTTATGATGATGATTATGATAAGTATGTTTATGATGATGATGTTTATGATGAGTGAAGAGGATATGATGTTTATGATGATGATAATGATAAGTATGTTTATGATGATGATGTTTATGATGAGTGAAGAGGATATGATGTTTATGATGATGATTATGATAAGTATGTTTATGATGATGATGTTTATGATGAGTGAAGAGGATATGATGTCTATGAGGATGATTATGATAAGTAACGATGATGTTTATATGATGCCTATATAATGATATGATGTTATGATATGGTAAGATGCCATACGATTGGGTAAGACGCCCACGTGGTAAGATGCCACACGATGTTATGATATGGTAAGATGTCATACGATAGGGTAATATGCCCACGTGGTAATGACACACGATATTATGATATGGTAAGATGCCATACGATGGGGTAAGATGCCCATATGCACGAATGTGAATCAGGGTCAACAAAGAAGCTAACGAATAACCAGCATGTTTACTTAACTAAGATTTCGTACATTTACTGTTATATTTTGTTATGATAGCTATAAGATGATGATAGTTATAAGATGATGATACTATAAGATGATGATGCTATAAGATGATGATGCTATAAGATGATGATAGTTATAAGATGATGATACTATAAGATGATGATGCTATAAGATGATGATGTTATAAGATGATGATAATTATAAGATGATGATGCTATAAAATGATGATGCTTATATGATGATGATATTTATAAGATGATGATGCTTATATGATGATGATGTTATAGGAGGACCCTACAGTCGCATATGCTTTGGCTGAGATCATTGCCACGAGAGATATGTATATTATGACAGGATTGTGTAAGTATTGTAACAACCTACATAAGTAAACTCTTAATCAGTGTATGATTTACTTAATTCTTACTCACATATGTATAATGAAATTATACATAACAGATTAAGTAATGAGGACCCCACGTTAGTGGTATCAGAGCAGTTGTTCGAGAACGGGGTGAATAAGGGTAGAGGAAGTGTATTAGGGAGTTGCCTAATCACTTGAAAGCATGTTGAGAGTATTGATATGATGTTATATTGACATGCTTTATATATGTGTTTGTTGTTGGTAATCATGTATTTGCAGTAATGGCAGACAGAGTACCGCATGATGATGTTGGGGATGCCATGAGTGGCAACGCTAGTGTTGGATTGGCGTCTGTGCCACCACCATTTGGGCAAGGGCCAGTAGAACATGTATTGTTACCTGGGGAGTTAACTTTGACACAGTTTCTGAGTTATCAGCCACCTAACTTTGAGGGTACTGAATCAGGAGAACAGCAGAGGAATGGTTGGAACGTGTTGAACAGATCTTTGTGTCAGCACCATGTGCCATGTCAGCCTGGTTACGTTTGGCTGAATTCCAGTTGGCTAAGAAAGCAATGATGTGGTGGAAAGCCACATTGATTGAGCTGAGAGCTCAAGGACAGACAATGAATTGGGATGTTTTCAGAACTCAGTTTCTTGATCACTATTTCTCTGTGGCTGCGAGACAGAGGAAAAAAGATGAGTTCAGAAATTTGAAACAGGGAACTATGACCGTGTCTGATTATGCTGTGCAGTATTCTTCCTTGTTATGGTATGTACCGCATATTGCTGCAAACACAAAGGGAAAGATCAGACAGTTTGTGAAGGGCTTGAGGCCTGAGTTGTTTGATAGGGTGATTTCTAATAACCATACGTCATACGAAGAAGCATTGACTAGAGCTGAGATGGATGAGATTGCAGTTGGTGTGTATAAGGATGTAGGACAATCCCAACCACCAACATCAGAAAGTATGAGACCTATAGGAGAACCGTTTAAAGCATCACGAGGAGGTGCATCTTCCTCTAGATTTAGTGGAAAGCGATTTTTTCTGCGAAAGGGTGGTGAACGAGGTACCAAAGGACAGTCCCAAGGTAGTAGTAGTGGCAGTGGTCGAGGTTTACAATGTTCTAAGTGTGGAGGGCCATATTTTAAACGAGATTATCCACAACTTGATACTCCAGTTTGTTTTCGCCGTGGGAGGACAGAACACGTGATCGGGGATTGTCCTCAAGCTGGGGGACAACAGATGAGAGGGAATATGTCAGAAAGTACAGTGCAGTAGAGACCACAGGGTGTTCCACGGACTGGTGGAGGACAGAAAACAGGACCACCGCAGGCTCAGGTATATCCGCTGAACAAGGAGCAAGCATAGGCAGCTCCTGATGATGTGATTGCGGGTAAGTGTAGTTTATTTACTTATCATGCTTTACTTTTGATTGATACTGGTGCATCACATTCATTTGTTGCACAAGCGTTTATTGATCGGTATCATATATGCTCGTCTCCACTGTTGATGCCTCTATATGTCTCGACACCCATGGGAACTACTGTGATGGCTGGTCAGAGTGTGTCTGATTGTGTTATTCAGTTTGATACTGAGTATAGGATACAGGCCGATTTGATTGTGTTAGACATTATGGATTTTGATTGTATTCTGGGTATTGATGTGTTGAGCAGAGATAAAACTGTTGTAGATTGTTGTCAGAAGACAGTGAGATTTCAGTCTGTTACTGGAAATCAATGGATCTTCTATGGACAAGGATCATGTGCCAAGATTCCATTGATATCTGCTCTTAGAATGTCCCGTTTGTTAGAACGTGGACATACGGGATATGTGATATATGTTGTGGATGTCACAGATAAGAAAGTAGAAAGAAGAGTAGAGGATATACCAGTGATTGCAGAGTATGCAGATGTATTTTCAGATGAGATTCCTGGATTTCCACCAAGTCGAGAAGTGGAATTTGGTATTGAGTTAGTGCCTGGTACTTCTGCAATTTCACGAGCACCATATCGAATGTCACCTCTTGAATTAAGAGAGTAGAAAACTCAATTACCAGATCTATTGGACAAGGGGTACATAAGTCCTAGTGTATCGCCTTGGGGTGCTCCGGTATTGTTTGTCAAGAAGAAGGATGGTTCAATGTGACTATGCATTGACTATAGACAGTTGAACAAGGTAACCATAAAGAATAATATCATATTCCTCATATTGATGATTTGTTTGATCAGTTACAAGGATCTACGATATATTCGAAGATTGATTTGAGATCTGGTTATCATCAAATACGTGTGAGGGAAGGAGATGTACAGAAAACAGCATTCAGAACTCGCTATGGCTATTATGAGTTCCTAGTGATGCCATTTGGTGTGACGAATGTTCCAACTGTCTTCATGAGTTTGATGAATCGAGTTTTCCAGGAATATCTTGATCAATTTGTCATTGTGTTCATTGATGATATCTTGATCTATTCTCGGAGTAAAAACGAACATGTCCAACATTTACACCTGGTGTTACAGTTATTGAGAACACACCAGATGCCAAACTCAGTCAGTGTGAGTTTTGGTTGACCAGTGTAGGATTTTAGGACATGTGATATCTAAAGATGGTATATCAGTTGATCCGAGAAAGATAGAAGCGGTGTTGAATTGGTCATCACCTACTTCTGTGCCAGAGATTCGTAGTTTCTTAGGTTTGGTTGGATACTATAGACGGTTTGTTGAAGGATTTTCAGCAATTGCCAAACCACTCACACAGCTGACACAGAAGGGAGTACCATTTTAGATGGCTAGAGGCATGTGAGCATAGTTTTCAGGAATTGAAACATCGGTTGACTACTGCTCCAGTGTTGATTATTCCATCAGATCATGACAGGTTTGCTCTTTATACTGATGCATCATTACTTGGGTTAGGTTGTGTATTGATGCAGAATAAACATGTAGTGGCTTATGCCTCACGACAATTGAAGCCACATGAAATCAAATATCCAGTGCATGATCTGGAATTGGCAGCCATTGTCTTTGCATTGAAGATATGGCGACACTATTTATATGGTACGTCATTTACCATATATACTGATCACAAAAGTTTAAAGTTTTTATTCACTCAAGCAGAGTTGAATATGAGGCAAAGGAGATGGATGGATCTCTTAAAGGATTATGATTGTGAGATCGAATATCATCCAGGAAAGGCTAATCTCACAGCAGATGCTTTAAGTCGAAAAGTCCACAATACTGCTGATGATATGATGCATTTATCAGCCTTGATGACTTCTTGTTGTACCTTGGGTTATGAATTTGATGTAGAAACAGTGCCAGTACAGGTATCAACATTGTTGGTTGAACCCGATATCTTTGAGAAAATCAGAACGGCACAAGTTACTGATGATGAGGTACAACACTGGAAGGAAATGATATGTCAAGGACAAACATCTCAGTTTGTAATTGCTAGTGATAGAACGTTGAAATATAGAAATTGTTGGGTAGTACCTGCTGCATTAGGACTACGCCAAGAAATACTACAACGTGCTCATTGTAGTCGATATAGTATACATCCTGGAGGAAAGAATATGTATAAAGATTTGCGTACTCAATTTTGGTGGAAACGCATGAAACAGGATGTACTGAACTTTGTGAAACGTTGTTTGATCTGTCAACAGGTAAAAGCAGAATGACAAAGACCAGGAGCTGAATTGAGGAGTTTGGAGATTCCTCAATGGAAATGAGAACATGTTACAATGGATTTTGTTACCCATTACCACTGACTTCCTCTGCTTTGATGCAATTTGGGTAATTGTTGATAGACTAACGAAAGTAGCTCACTTCATACCTTACAGTATGACATTTACCTATTTGAAGATGGCACAGTTATATATTCAAAATGTAGTGAGACTATGATCGCTTTTATTTTAAACAATTAATTCCAATCTAGCGATTTTAGACCGCAAGTGCACGGTGTCAAGTTTTAGTATAGATAGGAAGATACGGATAGTCGAACCCACAGGGACTAACAAGCAAGTACCAAATAAGATGTCTTTTAACTATATATAACCTACAATAATTAATTTATAATTAACAACTAATTAATTAATATAAACTATTAATCCAACCAAGTCAATAAAAGTAAACGAGAAAAATCCACTATAGAAGATTATCGAGACTTTGGCTCACCAATGCAATTCCCTACAATTCTCGATTGAATATTCAAATATTTCTAAGATGTCGAGTTATCCCAATTTATCTAATACACTCTCTCGAGCTATATTAAACCTAACACCGAATTGCAATAAGTAACTCTCGTTCACTTATTTAACAATTCAATGTTGCATAAGATCCATGAAACTCCTATCTTTCAATTACTAGATATCTATGGCTATCACGCACGTATTTGACGTCATCTCTCGATCTCGGTCTGAAATCCATGGTATGAGTTATTAATTCAGTATCATAAAATCATCTCTCGATCTCAATTACGATACTAACATCATTCAAAGGTGATCAATCCTTTAAAAGCATGAAGAACATAAAACATACGCAAAGAACTATAAGAATTCAATCATTAAATCATCAAATCGAAGGTTCATAACAAAGGATTCGTCTAGCCTCGATAAATAAACTTAGTTCATACTCATAAATAAATACCCATACTCAAACATGTCTTGCAACAATCCAAGCATGATAAAATCAAAACAAAACAAAACTAAAGTTTAAAAGTAAGAATAAACTCACAGCGTCGACTCCGGTTGTAGATCCTCGCTCCTTCTCTTGCTTCCTTCTCGATCGTCTCTTTAATCGCCTTGTTGGGTTGTTCCAATTCCTAGGATGAATAGGTGAAGATGGATGAAGGTGATATGGAGTATGGAGGTGTGGAGGCTATTCCTAGGGTTCAAAGTCTTATTTGGGTTGTAATTTTCGTGTATAATATATAGGGGAAGGGAATTATGGAATTGTTTCCATAAAATCAGACCAAATCAAGAGTTTTATTTTCTGAAAAATCTCCGTCTCGATCGATCGAGCCTTACGTCTCGATCGATCGAGCGTCTTCAGCATCCGAGTCTTCAATTCTCTGCCTCTCTCGATCGAGAAGGATGTTCCGATCGATCGAGATTTCTTCTTCGTTTCTTTTTAACTCTCTGCCAGTGTCGATCGATCGAGATGATTTTTCCGATCGATCGAGAATTCAAATCCGTTGTTGGCCAGAACCTCTGCCTCGCTCGATCGATCGAGAAGCTTGTTCCGATCGATCGAGATTTCCAGAAATCAAAATCTTCATTTATTGGCTTGATTTGATCCGTTTTCTTCCTTGTAGCTCAATTCTTCCATATTCCACCTAGATTCCTGAAACAAACAAATAAATACCAAAAAGCATAACATCTTCACGGAATCTACACGAATATATATACGAATCAAGTCCTAAATACGCGTAATAATCAACCCTATCAGACTACATGGCATACCAGTTTCAATTGTATCAGACACAGACCCGAGATTTGCTTCTCATTTTTGGGAAGGATTACAGTCAGCCCTAGGAATAGAAGTACGATTGAGTACAGCGTATCATCCACAGACAGATGGACAGACAGAGCGTACGATACAGACGCTTGAGGATATGTTGTGTGCCTGTGTATTGGAGTTTGATAACTCTTGGCAAGAGTCGTTGTCATTAGTGAAATTTTCGTACAATAACAGTTATCAAACTAGTATACGGAACCATTTGAGGCACTGTATGGGCGACGATGTAGATCGACATTGTATTGGGATGATCTAGATCAGTCTGCACTCCATGGACCAGAAATGCTACGTGAAATGGAGGAGAAAGTGAAACTGATCAGATTGAAATTGCAAGTTGCTCAGGATAGACATGTTGATTATGCCAATAAACGACGTAGACCACTTGAATTCCAAGTTGGTGATCGAGTATTCTTGAAAATCTCACCTTTTAAAGGTGTGGTACGATTTGGTAAACGTGGAAAGTTGTCTCCACGGTATGTTGGTCCTTATGAAGTATTACAACGCATTGGTATGTTGGCCTATCGATTGGCACTACCGCCAGCATTGATTAGTATCCACGATGTGTTTCATCTATTGAGGAAATATCAACCAGATCCAGGTCATGTATTGCCACCATCTGAAGTACAGTTGGATACAGACGTGTCTTATGTGGAACGACCAGTAAAGATTCTGGATAGAGCTGAGCGGACATTGCGTAACAAAGTGATACCAATGGTAAAGGTACAATGGGATCGACGGGGTGTCGAGGAGGCAACGTGGGAGACGGAGCAGCATATGATACAACAGTATCCTTAGTTATTTTCTGGTATGAATTTACATTTTTATGATACTGTTGGTGAGTATTTACAGCAATGTTACATATCTGATTATGCTTGTTACCTTATTGCAGTATGATTGTAGAATTGAGTATATGTTCATGTTATATGTATGTGCAATTTCGAGGGCGAAATTCAATAAGTAGGGGAGAAATGTAATGCCTCGAAATGACGTATACATGTTAGATATGATTCTTGTGGAATTACGTATTAAGTACGGTATGATGTGGACTCGGTTTGGGTTGAACCGAGTAGGATTACTGCTATGCATGAAACCTAGTTGGAAATAATGAAGTAAGGTGCATATGTGTGTGAGCTAATAACATTGTAATGTTATGTGGACAAGAGACTTGCCATGTACATTTGCCATGAATTTGAGGGGATTTGCATTTGAATTTGAGTTGAATTTGAAGATTTGATTATATATCTAAAATCAGATTTTTGAACACATACTTACACCATAAACACCTACAAATCTCTACACTTTCTTTGAACTCACTTGAAGGTTTATCTTGGATTTCCACTTGGAAAGATCTTTGTACACTAGGAGGAAGTGGTTTACTTGGTAAGGAGAATCACCTTTCATGACTTTATCATAGTATGAAGAGTTCTTTGATTGTGTTTGTATTATGAAGCATGAAACCATGTTATGGTTATTTGTTGGCATAAAGTGTATGTGAATCTAAGAACCAAGGTGTATAAGTATGCAAACATGTTTAGATGATGTTAGAGATTACATGGAACAAGTTGTAATGGTAGGAAGAGGGGTGTAGGAGAAATACCAAGAAAAGAAGTAGAAAATCACCATAGTTTTTCAGAAAACAGAGGAGGCGATCGATCGCTATTTGCGAGGCAATCGATCGCTTGAGGCTAAACATGAGAGTGGCGGTGCATTGAGCCATCGACCGCGTCAAGGAAGCAATCGATCGCATTGAGGCAGAATGTTTTCCAAAGAGGTAGGCGACCGATCGCGTGGAAATGATAGATCGATCGCTTATGACCAAAACTTTAGGCGATCGATCGCGTCAAAACATGAGATCGATCGCTAGGATTCAACTTTTCAAAAATGTGATATTTTGTGGACTTTATTTTTGAAGCCTCTTTGTAACATGATATATTGGTGATATGTTGTAGCATCATCACAGGGGACGGGGCAACGAGGGGGTTAGACATTGACGCCTAATTTATATCTTTGTGCCGCATAACAGGTACATTTTGACGTACGAGTATATGATATTATCGTGATGATGATGTGAGCATGGTATCATATGATTAGTGATATCATATGCATGTGCGTTCATGATAGTTATATTGTGGAGATGGATGCCACGATAGATATGTCGCATATGCTTTGGCTGAGATCATTGCCACGAGAGATATGTCAATGTGGGGGCATATGCTTTGGCTGGATTGTTGCCACGATAGGTATGCTACATATGCTTTGGCATGAGAGGTATACGCCGGTTGGGTATATACTCTGGCTGTTATAACATGTGAGGACGGTACTATGATATGTGCTGTTAATATGAAGATGTGATGGGGTTCCACTGACATATTGAGCTGAGATAGGCATATCATATTGGTCTGGTTATAACAGGATGAGGAATGAGACATGTCATGACATATTTGCATTTGAGGATGCATGATACATGACAATCACATTTAATGTTTATAGTGCTTTATCGTTTATGTTTCTTATTGATATCGCACTAAGATAGTTGTTTATCTATACTCATGTTGTGTGATTGTTTCTGTAGGGACTCATAGACGTGGGAGGACGGGATTGTGAGTCTATTTCGCTGCGAGTTGAACCACTGCATATGAGTTGTACGAGTCTAGGTTGTTTTACAGTACAAATGATATGTATATTATGACAGGATTGTGTAAGTATCTTAACAACCTACATAAGTAAACTCTTAACCAGTGTATACTTTACTTAATTCTTACTCACATATGTATAATGAAATGATAATAACGAATTAAGTAACGAGGACCCCACACTATAAAATTCCAAAAACTCATACCCATCCCAAACCTTATCCAAAGAGCACAATACTACTATCAAATCGAAGATAAATGCGAGGAGAAGAACAACACCTAATTATCTTCGAGAAATCCGGCTCCCAAGCCGAGCCACCAACGATTTTCCTCCAAAGAGAAAAGAAGTGTTTGGTTGGGGGGGGGGGGGGGGAGATTGGTGTGGGAGAGAGAGAGAGGGGGAAGGAACAATGACTAAACACCAAGTCTACTTGGTATATATAGTACCAAGGCTCCAAAATCTCGAGTCCTCCACAAATACGACTCATTAAAAATCATCTGTGTTCGATAATTACCTCTCAATCCCAATTTTCGTTACCGGCCCCAACACAAAGCACCCCAGATACCACACCACGATGAGAATACAATCTCAACCTTTGGATCCAACGACCCCAAATACCGTATTTAAAATCCTCGGGAGTCCCATTACCACACCAGGATTTACACATTGTTGGAACCAAAGAGGGGGGTGAATGAGGTTCCTTGGCTACTTTATCGTTTTAAAATGAATTTGCAAAATAGTCGAGTTTGCGATGCGGAAGACTTCAAGTCAATCGAACAATAAATAATAAGAAGTAATAAATAAATGCGTAAAGTAAATAAAGTGATAAATGACACAAATATTTGTTATAGAAGTTCGGCGATGAATCACCTACGTCTCCTCTTCCCGGCTAGAAAACGTCCAACCGAGGTTCCACTAGAACAAATTGATCTTGGCCTTAAGGGCTCCAAGTTAGCCACAACACACTCTTCCCGAGTAACACACTCTTCACGAGTCTTCTTGGCCTTAAGGGCTCCAAGGATAGCCACACACAAACTCTTCACGAGTTACCCACACTCTTCACGAGTCTTCTTGGCCTTAAGGGCTCTAAGGATAGCCACACACTTGCACCAACTTCACTTGTTGATGTCTTATACTATTTCCAACTTGCATCGATGTTGGAGGACCTTACAGTAACTCAAATAACACCTTCACGGTGTACCAACTCGAAGAATCAAAACTCCCACACAAGAAATGAATCACAAACTTCAATGCAACACAAATGTATGAAGTTTGCAATGCTAGATAGAATTTAAATTGTGCAAAGCTTTCTTGTAGTTTATAGTCTTGTTTCTTGTCATCAAAATGCTCCAAAACATCCATATTTATAGAGTAGAAGACCCCCAAGGCTCCTACTAGCCGTTGCTACACTTAAGGCTTGAATCACTCCAAGATCGCCTCGGACATCGCCTCGGGCGATCACCATCGCCGCGCCCCAATGGTCACCAAACTCCGCAGATCGCCTCAGACGAAGTCCTGATCGCCTCAGGCGATCCATATAAAAATCAATGACGTAGATTCGGTTGATCAAAAATCTTCATCGCCTCAAACGATGTACCCATCGCCTCAGGCGTTCCAGACATCGCCTCAGGCGAACTCGCCCTGCGCGCGGGCCTCAGCGTCGCTTCAGTCGATGTGCGTGGCGAAGTCTCGAAAGGCAGTCATCGCCTGGGGCGATGGTCACCATCGCCTGGGGCGATCCTGTCCAGACTTTGCACAATTGATTTTCTTCAACCAATCCACTTTTCAACCATTAAGTAGACACATTAGTATAACAAACACAAGTTTTGTTGATCATCAAAACTCATAAATAATTCGGAGATAAATTAAGAATTAAACTCAACAATGCGTTTAAGGCTCAACAATATCCCTTTTTTTATGATCACAAAACTTGATAAACTTGAATATGTAATATGCATGAAATGTGAGTAAACAAGACTCCCCCTTAACAATTGCATAGCACATACAAGATTACCAAGTAAATCATAAAAAGCTCTCCCCCTCAAATCATGCATAACTCTCCCCCTCAAACTATGCATGTATTAAACCTCAAGTTTATCACAAAATTCTCCCCCTTTTTGTGATAATCAAAAAGCACAAAATTCAAATAATCATATCACAAGTATATGTTGACACATAGCCATATTTTAACAATTTACACATGTTCCTCATCAAGCATGTAATAGCCATAACAAGCATACGATTAAATCATTGAGAGGAATACAAACATGTGTTTAAGGCAATCAACAATGAGTTCTAAATTTTGCAAAGTGTGCATATGTTCTACCAAGAGTTCATGCACTCATGCCCAATAGACATTAAAATTCTCAAAGCATCATTTGATAAGTTAATGATAATAAAATCATTAAGGTCATAATTGCATTATATCCAAGATTGAGCATCCAAACAATTATAGCATGCTTAATCACATAATTGCACATTTCAAATTTAAAGAGAATTCATGGCACATCAAGATAATTTCAATAAAGAAATTAGCATAAATCATAAAACAAAACAATTTATATGTGCACATGTTAAGGAAAAATGCATTTTATTATCAGAATATTGAGCTTCATTATTTATTGGTCACAATTAATTTGTGCCAATGAAATTTTGAATTGCTCTTTTTAAATGCACAATATAAATTTACCTTTGATAACAAGAGTGCGTTCTTGTCATTGGTCCTATACCTCGCGCTTCTTCTATTGTGGTGCATAAGATGGTTTCCTCCCTTGAGGTGCTAGTCCCTTCCTCATCCATCCCTTTGTTGTCCCTACAAAACAAATTTTTGATTTGGGATTCTTTGGTACCCATTTGATTTTTGGGTCCTTGCGAGTTAGCTTTCATCGATGCCTTTGGAATCCATTTCCACCTCTTGTTAGGTTGGTATTGAATTTTAGCAAATCTACATTTATTCTTTGTATGACCATTTTTACAGCAATAAGTGCAAGTAGGAGAATTATGCTTAGCTTTAGCCAACAAGCTTGAAAATATTTTAGATTTGCTTGAAAAGCCTAGTCCGGCTTTATCAAAGCTACAACGTTGTAAACCAAGCAATTCATTCATCTTTAAACTATTATCACTAAACTTGCAAAAAGATTTCTTCAAAGAACTTAATTCATTTTTCAATGAATTGTTTTCTTCATCTCTCTTGGTTACCTCAAGTTTGAGTAATTTGTTACTCATCTTGGTTTTGCCTAGAACATCAATAAGCTCATGATAGGAATCTAATAATTCATCAAAAGATGGTACCTCATCGTCGCTTTCCTCTTCTTCGTCATTTGCGTCATCTTTGGCCATGAGGCAAAGGTTTGTTGCTTCTTCTTCATCGGAGTCACTATCACTCCATGTGGCTATTAGAGCTTTCTTCTTCCCTTTATCCTCATTCTTCCTCCTAGGACATTTATTAGCATAATGACCTTTATCTTGACAATTATAGCATGTTACCTCTTGTTTGGAATCATGTTTGATGGCACCGGAGGTCTTTGGCTTGTTGTATTTGTTGAAGAATTTCTTGATCTTTCTTGTGAACAATATCATCTCTTCATCATCTTCATCATCGGATTGATCTTTCCTCCCGACCAAGGCTATCCCCTTTCTTATGGATCTATCATCCTCCTTTATTCCCTTTCGGGTTGACACTTCAAGCTCATGGGTCACCAAGGTACCATGAAGTTCATCAAGATCATATGATGCACTTTCTCATTTGTTGGATTCGATGATGGTCGTCCTCTTGGCATCCCATTCTTGTGGTAAGGCTCTAAGTGCTCTTCTTCATATTTGCTTTGGATGATACTTCTAACCAAGTTGGGCAAGCTCATTTATGATTTGGGTGAGCCTTCTAAACATCGAGTCAAAGTCTTCTCCGAATTCCATCTCAAATGTTTCATATTTGAGTTGTAGTAGATCTATCTTTGTCTCATTCACTTGATTTGTGCCCTCATGACAAATTTGTAATTTGTCCCATATTTCCTTTGCGATTGA
This sequence comes from Haberlea rhodopensis, assembly GCA_907163345.1. Taxonomy (NCBI): domain Eukaryota; kingdom Viridiplantae; phylum Streptophyta; class Magnoliopsida; order Lamiales; family Gesneriaceae; genus Haberlea; species Haberlea rhodopensis. Next base: position 393,017 of record CAJQUN010000078.1, read on the forward strand.
GCATAACGAGATCCGGTTGTACTCCTTCATATCTAAAGCACAATGCAAAATATTAATAGCTTTAGTATTTTGAGAAATTAGAATCATATCCGCTCTTGTAAAATCGTCCATTTCTTTGGGAATAGTTATTCCCCCAACTTCCTTTAAAGGAATGTTTGGACCTTTACAATGATTTTCCATAGGTCATAATCTACGGATTGGATGTATAGAGAAATTATATTCTTCCAATAACCGTAGTTATCTCCCGTGAAGAGCGGATGTCGATTTGTCGATTGACCTTGAGCAAACTCATTTGCTAGATTAGCCAAAGAAATTTTTTGATTTAAAACAAAATCAAATGGCTCTGATACCACTTGTGGGAACCGAAGAGGGGGGGTGAATGAGGTTCCTTGGCTACTTTAGTGTTTTAAAATGAATTTGCAAAATAGTCGAGTTTGAGCTGCGGAAGACTTCAAGTCAATCGAACAATAAATAATAAGAAGTAACAAATAAATGCGTAAAGTAAATAAAGCGATAAACGACACAAATATTTGTTATAGAAGTTCGGCGATGAATCGCCTACGTCTCCTCTTCCCGGCTAGAAAACGTCCAACCGAAGTTCCACTAGAACAACTTGATCTTGGCTTTAAGGGCTCCAAGTTAGCCACAACACACTCTTCCCGAGTAACACACACTTCATGAGTCTTCTTGGCCTTAAGGGCTCCAAAGATAGCCACACACAAACTCTTCACAAGTTACCCACACTCTTCACGAGTCTTCTTGACCTTAAGGGCTCCAAGGATAGCCACACACTTGCACCAACTTCACTTTTTGATGTCTTATACAATTTCCAACTTGCGTCGGTGTTGGAGGACCTTACAGTAACTCAAATAACACCTTCACGGTGTACCAACATGAAGAATCAAAACTCCCGCACAAGAAATGAATCACAAACTTCAATACAACACAAATGTATGAAGTTTGCAATGCTAGATAGAATTTGAATTGAGCAAGCTTTCTTGTAGTTTATAGTCTTGTTTCTTGTCATCAAAATGCTCCAAAACATCCATATTTATAGAGTAGAAGGCCCCAAGGCTCCTACTAGCCGTTGCTACACTTAAGGCTTGAATCACTCCAAGATCACCTCGGACATCGCCTCGGGCGATCACCATCGCCGCGCCCCAACGGTCACCAAACTCCGCAGATCGCCTCAGGCGATCCATATCAAAAATCAATGACGTAGCTTCGGTTGATCAAAAATCTTCATCGCCTCAAACGATGCACCCATCGCCTCAGGCGTTCCAGACATCGCCTCAGGCGAACTCGCGCTACTCGCGGTCCTCGGCGTCGCTTCAGTCGATGTGCGTGGCGAAGTCTCGAAAGGCAGTCATCGCCTGGGGCGATGGTCACCATCGCCTGGGGCGATCCTGTCCAGACTTTGCACAATTGATTTTCTTCAACCAATCCACTTTTCACCATTAAACTTGTACACTAAGTAGACACATTAGTATAACAAACACAAGTTTTGTTGATTTTCAAAAATCATAAATAATTCGGAGATAAATTAAGCATTAAACTCAACAATGCGTTTAAGGCTCAACACGCATTAATTCCCGGGCATCTCAATAACCCCATTCTACAAATCTTTCATTTTGAAAAACAAAATTACATCGACATCCCTTGAAACTAACTTTCGTAAAGTAATCTCAACAGTTGTTGCAAAACGAAACAATTGGCCATTGCTAAAACTATTAAATAACCAAACATTAATGGGCATCCCCATTTCATTGGCCCTTGCTAAAACTATTAAATAACCGAACATTAATGGGCCTCCCCGTTTCATTCATGCAAGCAAATCAGGTACTTAAAGCCTGACGGGTAATGTTCACAATCCATTCTGACATACACATAATTAAATAGGGAATTCATTTAGGATTGCAAGACGAAGAATAATTCTCGAAAAGAAGACTTACAAAAATTTAGGATTGATAAGTAAGTTATCCCTTAGCAGAATCTTCAAATAATTTGTAGTGTCAAACATTCAAATACTTAAAGTTAGATACAATAATCAGAAACACAAGTCAAATTTACTATCTAATGGTCCATGGTTCAAATATGACTAGTGCACTTTCTCAATGACACTCTTCTCTAGAAAAGGAAAACATAAATTACAAATGCATGTCACAACAAATGAAAACCTTAAATTACACAACAAAGACGTTTCACAACAAAGGCATTTTCACAATAATAGTCAATTTAGTCATCTAATTACATAAACATAAATATGCCCCAAATACTTCAAGTACGATTGCATTTTTTTCCCCAGAACTGTGATGCTTACATTGAGAACAAAATCTATCAAAAATAAAAAAAAATCCAAAACACAGAGATTCTTTTGAGCCAAAACCAAATTCACCAATTAAAACGAACATGATGATGCCATCTACTCATGACATGAACTTCGGTATACCCAATATGCTTAATCAAAGCATAAGATATGATAAATTCAAGAATCTGAAAAACAGATATCAATTTTAACTTTAAAAAGTGGCTGATTGCAATGAGAAAAGCTCATTAAGCCCTAACAACCAAAATATTATTTGGATTTATGCTCTCAATGTAGAATCGATCATTAGAATTTCCGACACTCGAAGGAGATGCATAGGAAGACATGCAAGCTATCATGCGATCCCCACCAAATACCATCCATTCACTTTTGACTCAATCAACAATTTATTGGGTTAAAAATCAATATATTTTGGTAGAAATGGAACAGATCAAGATTGAAATTGAATTGAAATGAGAAAGATAAAAATTAGATTACCATTTGAAGCCTTACCAAGATTTTCAATCGAAAGTTTCTATTTTGAAAATGGGACATGTCAGCGCTATAATCGGGTAAAGAAATCCGGGGGGAAAGTGATTCAAACCAAAGATGAAAATCAGTGAAGAAATTTTGGGAGAACATGTTAGCATAAAGATGGAGGAAGAAATTTGGGAGAAGAAAGAGAAAGATAGTTTATGTAAAGAGGAGATTCAAATTAGGAGAAGAAGTGTATTGTAGTCAAATAGATAAAATAGGGAGTTGAAAAGAACTTTTTTTTCAAATAGTAAATGCAGACCATACATTTATTTATTAAGGATTGATATTTAAATGAAATTTTGGTTTTGAGATTTTTATGTAAGTGCCCCTCGAAATATTGTACATACATATTGTTCAACTTAATTTATTATTCTTTATATTTTTATAAATTATTAACTATCATTAAATTTAAAAATAAAAAACATTATATTTTAATAAATTTAAAAAATATATAAGTATAAAGAAAAAAAAAATACTTTTTAGAAGTGTTAGCTGATTATCTAAGGATAAAGAAAAATAAAAATCATTATGTTGTGGAGGTGTTTGAAGAATAGTAAGTCGGATTACCTATATATATCGTAGACTACTACATAGTGGACCAAATTTTAGAAGTGTTAGCCGATTATCCCAGTTGGATATGACATACATATTTTTCTTTACTAAAATAATAAATTCACTATGAATTTAATTAATATAGAATAATATTTCATTCGTGGATTATGATAATGAATGATTTATAATATAAAAATAATAAATTGATAATATTGATTGGTTTTAGCTCAAAGTATTCGTATCTCCAAACAATGCATCAAAAAATGGTAACACTAGATTAAATATAATCGAAATACTATTTCATAACTTTGATATTATAAACCTTAATATCAGAAACAGTAACACAGTAGAGTTTCAGATTCCGTACATATTATAATTTTTACCGACGATTATCATCAAGAAGATTGATGAGATAAAGCGTATTACTGGTAACTCTGGCCACATTCGTGATGCTCCGCCGCACGTCGGAGCGTACATCGCCTCTAATCTCCTTGAATCCGTCGAGGCAAGTGTCCTCATTACTCAACGCCGCACTCACCCACGTTTCCGCGTTGCTCATCTGCCACCGGAAGTCCCCGCCACGGCGGAGGTTCTTCAGAGCCGAAAGGGTCTTGCTCAGCTCGTCCACGGAGTCTCCCATTTGCTCCACGCAGTCGGCGAGGGCTCCCCGCTCTCTTCTCGCGATACCCTTCAAGTTGGAGAGGAAATCCGAGGCCTTGCGAACGTGGGAAATGGTGACCCGTACTGCGGCTAGAGCGAGGTCGCGCGGGGTGCTGGCGGAGCCGCCGTAGGAGGCGAGGGTCCGCAGGCAGATGTCGGGGTAGCTGGCGTGGACGCAGGATGAGTAGATTAAGTCATGCTTTTCGGAGTAGGTTGTTTGGAGTAGGGATGAGAGGAGGAGAATGTAGAAAGAGAGATTGAGGGTTCTTGCCATGGCGGGCTGAGGATTTTCAGTAAACAATGCCACAGGCGGCGGCGGTTTGTGTGTGAAACGGGGGTGTGTAATATTGAGTTGTCGAGACGAGGGTTTATGGGTTGACGAGTTTTGACCTTGGTTTTTTGGTAGGAAGTTTGCTTTTATTATTATATTTTTTTTTATATTTTGAGTGTGGGTAGACATGACCACGGTTCGTGAACCGCCGGTTAACGGTTCGGAACCGTCGGTTCGACGGTTCAAAAGAGCTCGACCCTTAACATTAACCTTCGTAGACGGTTCCGGTTATGGTTCGTGAACCGTCGATTACGGTTACGGTTACGGTTCGAACCTTATATTTGTTAAATTTAAAAAAATTAAAATTAAAAATTTTATTTAAAAAATGTAAAAATTACTCTAAAAGGATTGTAAAAAATAACCAAGGAATTGTAAGGGGGAGGGGAGAGTTTGAACTTTTTAAGTTACCATTAACTCTCTATATTCATATGAATCATTTAGCAATTAATATGTTGAGTTCCAACGTGTGGGTATATCAAGTGGAAATTTTCTAGATCGCATGTCATTAATCTTACAAACTTACCCCATTGTTTCATCAAACTCGATGGGACCACAAATAAGATAAGTCATTTTAATTGATTGAATCTGAGTATCTAACATTACTAATTACATATGATGTGAAACATATATATTTTGATACGAATTACAAATGATATTGGTATGAAACATTTACAATTATGATACTAATTACATATGAAATTGATATGCAAATATACAACTTTGTTATAATTACAAATGATATTGGTATGAAACATTTACAAATATGGTACTAATTACATATGAAATTAGTATGAAACCTATACAATTTTTATACTAATTGCAAAAGAGATTGATATGAAATATTTACAATTTTGGTATTAATTATATATGAAATTGGTCTGAAACTTATACAACTTTGGTACTAATTACAAATGATATTGACATGAAACATTTACAATTATTATACTAATTACATGTGAAATTGACGAGTATAACATTGAATTATTTGTTATTTATCTATAAAAAACAACACAAAAGTTATTGTTATGTTAAAAAAATCAGTAATGGGATTTATCACTATCAATTTACATAAGAAACAAATGTCAATAAAGTTATTTTTATGATGATTTCATTGATTAATCATAAATATATTAAGTTAGAAGCTATTAATTTATATAATATAAAGTTAGTGGATTATTAATTCAATACATTGTTCCCAAATCAGTATGTAAATTATTAAAAGATTTTCTTAATTAATCAAATATTACATTATCGAGTTTCTATTGTAAATCATGTTGTGATAAACTAAGATATACTTATTTAATTATTATATATATAATGTAAATAAAATAATGAACATAAAGTGATTGTAGAATAATTATAAAAGGTATAATTTGGTTCATTATTAAAATATTATATTTTGCAACCACTATTTATAGTTCTTATTAATTTATCCAACATTTTTTGTTATATTTTCTTTATTATAGATATGTTGCTGTTATGATACTAATTACATATAAAATTGGTATGAAACATATACACCTTTGGTCTAATTGCAAATGAAATTGGTATTGAAACATTTATAATTATTATATTAATTATATATGAAAATTGTATGAAACCTATACAACTTTGATACTAATTACAAAATGAATTCGATGTATATAACATTGAATTATTTGTAATTCATATATAAGAAAACAACACAAAAGTTCTTATTATGCTAAAAAGAGTCAGTAATGAGATTTTTGATTATCAATTAGAAGTTATTAATTTATATAATATAAAGTTAGTGAGTTATCAATTCAATATGTTGTTCCCAAATCATTATAAGTAAATTAGCAAAATATTTTATTAATTAATCAAATATTACATTTATCGAGTTACTATGGTAAGTCGTATCGTGAGAAATTAAGATATACTTATTTGATTATTGTATATAATGTAAATCAAATAAAGTGCTTGTAGAATAATTAAAATGTATATATTATATTTGTTTATAATAATTTACTTCATTATTATAATATTTTATTTTGCAACAACTATTTATTTAGTTCTTATGAATTTATCCAATAATTTTTTGTTATATTTACTTTGCTATAGTTTATTACGATATTTATTTAAGAGCATAACATATTTTTTTAGATAACTTTTATTTATATTTGTCAATATAAAATAGTTATCATTACATTACATATATAACACTTTACGGGGCGGTTATTATATATGTACGGGCCGGTTACGGCTCTTAGCCGTTGCAAACGTTCCATTTTATTTTATTTTTTAAATTTTTTTTTTTTTGAAATCTATAAATATGTGAATTTTTTTCATTCTTCTCCTCACAATTCATTCTTCTCACAATTCTATACTTCAATCTCATATTTTCCTCTCAATTGTGCTATCTACAATTTATATATAACAATGGCATCTTCATCTAGCAGCGGCGCTGGTCGTAGCCGGGGTCGCAGTCGGGGTCTCGTCCCGGGTCGTCTATCACTGAGTTCATCTTCGGCAATGAATTTGCCTGTACCAATACATTAGTTAAATGAAAGTTATGATTTTTTTGCTGGTATCAATGTTGGTGGTTCATCTATGAATGTCGCACCGCAACAACCCGAACAACCTGTCGAACCTCCTGCTGCCCAAGCCCAAGAGAGACAACAAGTGGAGTCATCCGGAGCCACTACAGCAGCGAGTAGACAACCGACTCGTGCCAAAAGAAGTAAGATATGGGATCACTTTGAACTCGCTCAAAAAGAAGGTACTAATGAATCTGTTGCAATATGTAAATTATGTAAAATGCAATATTCATATAAAGCTGGTGGTTCCTGTAAAACCCGAGAATTTGAAGTCATCAAATTACTTAAGGTACATTAATCAAGTTAAAACCCTAATTATTAATTAGATAATTAAGTGTTTTAGTATGATTAAAACTCTAATATTTAGATAGATAATTAGGTGTTCTAGGAGGGTTAAAACTCTAAAGTTGATTTAAGAGTTCTTGTAGGGATAAACTTTGGTTAACAAATTCTTTAATAAATAAAGATGAGATGCATGTTCAAACCCACCAAATCAACTAACTAAAATATATGAAATAACTTAGTTGGAATTTTGACAATTGAAATCTCTTCATTCCAAGCCTTATAAATTCTAGCCAATCATAAAGAGTGTCAAAAACAAAATATCAGGATTAATTTGTGAGCAAAGTCAGTCTTCATCCTTCGAAAGTTTCTGAAATTTTTGCACAATAAGAGCCGAAAACAATAGCCCCAAATCAAACCAATTTTCGAGAGATCCAACACCAAAATTCAAAGAGTTCAACCAATCAAATTTCTCCTCCAATCAACCTAGAGTCTCGAAGCTTTGACCCTTGAATTTCAAAAGATTTCTAACCTTTTCATAAATAAAAAAATATTCCAGCAAGCAACTCTTGAATTCAGTCCATATAAGCCTTCAAAAAATTCACACAGTGCACACACACTGAAGGTGTTCGAACACTGTTCATATTAGGAGAAAAGAATTCGTTGTTGTCGCACCCTAAATCGTTCAAACACGTCTACAATCGCGGCAAGTGGGATTTTGTTATTATTCGTTTCCTTTTTGAGAAAAATCATATGTATGTTTTAAATTCTCAATTGATATGAATTATGTTGAAATTATGAAAGTATTAATTTGTAAGCACTTTAAGTTTTTGAAATCTAATTGGAAAATGATTTCCTTCATGGCCCTGATGCGGTGGGATTATAACCGTTTACACGACCTTATACGGAGGTTAAGCGTTGTTTCTGGAGTTTCTAGACCCTTTATTCGTGGGTAAGCCGATGTCATGACCTCATCTCTAGGAGGGATAAGTCTAGAGACGATATCAGTACCAAAAGGAAACTAGATTATTTATTGTGCTTAACGTATATGAAAATTATGAATGATATGATATGTTATGTTATGGCTCGATGGAGCAATTATGTTAAGGTGCATTCATATCAAATTTATGTTTGAATATGAAATATGTTTTGGAAAATTTTGAAAACTATTATATTATCATATCGATTGGCCCCCGCTTGCTGAGTGTTTTCCAAAACACTCACCCCTTACTCTACCTTCCCAGATAAAAACGAGGAAGATATTGAAGCTGAAGAAGAACACCAATTTTGGGGTTGGTGATCCGCTGCGAACTAAAGACTTTAGAATTTCCCATTAAGTATGATTCCGTTATTTTATTTCGTTCTAAGATGTTTAAGATTTGATTTCCGCAAATTTTAATTCAGTTGTAAAGACAATGATTCTTGTTATGGAATATAGACTGGTTTTCGTTTAATACGATATTACGAGGCTTATTGATTTCAAGTTGTTATTGGGAATCAATGCCGGTGTTATTGACCCCGATCTCGGGGCGTGACATTTAAGTGGTATCAGAGCGAACCAGGTTCCATAATCCCGCTGGGAAAAGATCGATTCACGATAATTACGATAATCATAAGTTCAATCTGATTGATCACGTGAATACCTATTATTCAGTTCCCAACATTTTATTTTTTTAAAAGAATTTTTAAAAAAAAATATTTAAGAAGTTTTCGTAAAAATCGGATCAATACTCGGTCCAATCGCCGCCCCCGCCTGCAGCCACCATAACCATCGGCCAGTATACCATCGGAATCGTCTCTCCAAGACGATCACACTGCCAAAATTTCAGGCCGATCGACTACGTTTGCCCGATCAATTTCGTGTTCGAAATATTCAAGAACCCTAATGCCGAAATTCATTCTTCGATTTCAGAACCATATCTGCATCGTTTTACAATTAAAATTTACATATTGATCGTCTGAACATGTCGATCAAAAGCCCTTTATCAATTTCAAATTTCAACCACTGGAAGACGACCAGAATCCAGATCGAATTTGAGTCCAAGAACCCTAGCAGCCACGAAACATCCTTTCTCGATTTCTTAAATTTCGCAAACGTTTTTCTTCAATTAAATTTGTAATTTCGATCCTTGTTCTATTACAATCGAAAGCCCTCTCGTAATTTCGAATTCCAGTCGTCGATTTAGGGCTTATTTCTAAACCCTAATTCTAGCCATATGAACCCTAACTTTTTTTAAAATATATATATATATATATATTTTTCCAGATTGCAAATTTCGAAAATTTATGCCTCATGCTATTGATTTTTATATTTAAATGATTTGTCAAGTATTTAATTGGACTTAACTAGTTCCGTAATTGGGTTTAGGTGATGTCGACCCGAGCCCAGACCGTCGTGATCCGTAGCTTAGAGCAAGAAGTGGAGGAACTCAAAGGATCTAAATCCGAACTGCTTGAGCTAATAGACCACTTGCGTGGTGATGTTCAAAGGCTCGACTACTACCACTACCAAGCCGACGAACAGCTCAAAGAGTCAAACAAAGAAGTCGCTCGATTGGATAAACTCCACAAGACTGCAGCTGAAAAATACTTAGTCCAAAAGCAACAGTCAGAGCAAATGGCGGATATAGTTCTCACCCTTCAGACTGCGAATAATCGGTTGGCAGTGAGAAACAATGGATTGTGGGCTACCCTCAACCACCTCCAGGGTGTCAATAATAACCTGCAAGGCATCATTGGCAACATGCAGGCAGAGGAAGAACCAGAGGAGGACCCCAAGGAGGAACCAATGGAAGAAGAAGGCTTAGAAAATTTAGGAAGTGGAGAAGTAGAAGATCCGTAGTTACTAGAATGCAATGTCTTTTAAGAGATTTTGTTTAATGAGATATTTGATATTTAGTAATTCCATTTTGATTTAATTATTGATATTTTCAAGTTATTAATAAAAATCGTTAATTTTCTTTTATCATGTCTTCGATATGTTCTTTATCATTTATACTACTGCGCATTGACCTTAGATCTATGTGTATTGTAGGATATGGCCGGACGTCCTGTTCGTAACAATCATAATCCCAACTACGCTGCCCCTCCTAACACTAATGAGGAAAGAATGAATGGAAACCAAAATCCTCTACGACCCCCGAGGGTGGGCCTAAGTCATGAGGACTTGACAGCAATAGCCACCATTGTGGCTACGACACTACAAGGTCTGGCTAACCCTGCTAATAATTAGCCACATCCGCAGCCAGCGCCACATCCACAAGGAGTCAAGTATCATTACGAATCACTTCGCAAGAACAGAGTTCCAACGTTTGATGGCAACTCATATCCAGATATGGCCCAGAATTGGCTTAAACAAGTGGAAAATCACCACAGGCTGCTAGAAGTGCCGGAGAACATCAAGTGGAAGTCACAACATCTTTCCTTATTGATTAGGCAGGTAAATGGTGGGAGAATGTGTCACCATTGATGATAGAAACGGGATCAATCACTTGGCAACGGTTCCGAAGCACATTCCTAAAGAAGTACTTCCCAACAGCAGTACAAAATCAGAAGCTGAGGGAATTTGAGAACTTGATACAAACTCCTGATATGTCGGTGGTAGAATATACCTCAAAGTTCAACGCACTGGGAACGTATGCACCAAGTATTATGGCAGACGAAACCCTAAAAGTCCATCGCTTCAGGATTGGGCTGAACAGTCGTATCCAATCTGCTCTCGCAATTTTTGAAACCTCAAATTTTGGAGATTTAATGGGAGCAGCCATCAGGGCTGAAGCTGATATAAGACGTCGCGAAGAGGAATTCAAGCGCAAGCGACCTCCTCCTAACCAGCACGCCACAATGGACAAAATTTCAAGATGCCTAATCAGTCCAATAAACATCGAAAGGGACCAACAATCGTCCCAAACCAACAGAGGTTTCAAAAATGTGCAAGTTGTGGCTACAATCATCCTGGAGAATGCCTTAGGGGAAAGAGAGCATGTTTCCGATGTGAAAAGTTAGGATACAGAATCGCCGAATGCCATGAACCTGATGTAAATGGGACAATTGCAAGAAATGGCGGGCCTCCGAACAAACCAATGGAGAACAAACCGAATGCCCGTGTCTTTGCCATATCACAAGAGGAGGCGGAGGACGCAAATGACGTTGTGGCAGGTACCATTTTATTAAATGAATTACCTGCTTATGCATTGTTTGACCGTGGTGCCACACATTCGTTTATATCCAAAAGGTTTGCTAAGAAACTAGCTCTTAAACCGGAATTACTTAGTAAACCATACAGTGTAGCAACACCCGCCAATAAAACCCCAATAGCACACAGTATACACCGAGATTGTAATCTCAGTATTAACAAAACGGTGTTTAGTACTGAGTTAATTCAACTCAACATGGTGGATTTCGATGTTATACTCGGAATGGATTGGTTATCCAAACACCATGGGGTAGTTGACTGTCGCAACAAGAATGTTAAACTACGAACTCCAGATGATGGAGAGATCGTGTATCACGGTAAAACCCAGGAGCGAAAATTCCTACTATCGGCAGCACAAACTTGGAAAGCCATAAAGAGCGAAGAAGTATACCTAGCAACAATAAGCAAGGTAAAAGAAGAAGACGAACTCAGGGTAGAAGACATAGCGATAGTACAAGAATTTCCGGATGTCTTCCCTGAAGAGCTGCCAGGTTCTGTTCCAAACCGTGAATTGGAGTTTGAAATCAATTTGGTGCCAGGCGCTGCACCAATTTCAAAGGCACCATACCGAATGGCTCCAGCCGAATTGAAAGAACTCAAGGAACAACTCCAGGAGCTCTTAGACAAGAGAAAAATTAGACCAAGTGTATCCCCATGGGGAGCTCCAGTATTGTTTGTGAAGAAGAAAGACGGGAGCATGAGATTGTGCATCGACTATCGAGAACTGAATAAGATCACAATCAAGAACAAATACCCTCTTCCAAGGATAGATGACTTGTTCGATCAACTCAAAGGAGCTAAAGTCTTTTCTAAACTCGATCTAAGGTCAAGCTATCACCAGCTCAAGATAAAAGCTGATGATGTACCGAAAACCACATTCAGAACGAGGTATGGGCATTACGAATTCATGGTCATGCCATTTGGCTTGACAAACGCCCCAGCAGTGTTCATGGATATAATGAATCGAATATTCAAGCCATTCTTGGATAACTTTGTGGTGGTGTTCATCGACGACATCCTCATTTATTCGTCAAGCAATGAGGAACACGAACAACATCTTCGCCTCACTCTCCAGACACTGAGAGAGAAAGAGCTTTATGCCAAATTTAATAAATATGAATTTTGGCTAGAGAGCGTATCTTTCTTAGGACACATCATATCAAAAGCAGGCGTGTCCGTAGATCCTAAGAAGGTAGAGGCAGTTTTGGACTGGCAAAGGCCAACGACCGTAACAGAAATTCAAAGCTTCTTGGGACTAGCTGGTTATTACCGGAAGTTTGTTGAAGGATTTTCCTCAATAGCGGTACCTCTTACAAGACTCACACAAAAGAACTCAAAATTCATCTGGAGTGAAGAGTGTGAGAAAAGTTTTGAAACTTTGAAGAAAAAGCTTTCATCTGCACCGGTATGGGTGCTACCAACTGAAGGCATGGGTTTCACTATTTATAGTGATGCATCGAAAGAAGGACTGGATGTGTACTTATGCAAGAAGGAAGGGTAATTGCTTATGCCTCAAGGCAACTCAAGCCTCACTAGCAAAACTACCCTACGCATGACCTCGAGTTAGCCGCTGTGGTTTTCGCCTTAAAAATTTGGAGGCACTACCTTTATGGCGCCAAGTGTGAAGTTTTCACGGACCATCAAAGCCTTAAATATTTATTTACTCAGAAAGAACTGAACATGAGGCAAAGACGATGGATTGAACTCCTGAAGGACTATGACCTCACAATTAATTACCATCCCGGCAAGGCAAACAAAACAGCAGACGCATTGAGCCGGAAAGGCAAAGGAAAAATGATCTTAGCTTCGGTCTCAGCTCAACCTTGCCTTCGAGAGACCATCAAATTAAGTCAAGATCAGGATCCTAGTCTAATAAAGTTAAAGAGCAAGTCAAAGAGGGAACAATCACTTACTTCGAGACTGATAGTAATGGAATTCTGTGGATGAAGGTACGATTGTCCGTACCAAATGTGGACAACATAAGACAAGAGGTGATGTCTGAAGCGCATAAATCAAAATTTTCAGTCCACCCTGGAAGTACAAAAATGTACTTGGATTTGAAGGAAAGTTTCTGGTGGAATGCAATGAAGAAAGATGTAGCAGAATTCGTCGCCCGATGCTTAGTATGTCAACAAGTTAAAGCTGAGCACCAAAGACCCGGAGGACTTCTTCAACCTCTGGAAATTCCTGAATGGAAATGGGAACACATTTCCATGGATTTCGTCGTGGGTCTACCAAAATCAAGACAGAGCCGTGACGGAATTTGGGTAATCGTGGATAGACTAACTAAATCAGCGCATTTTCTACCTGTCCGTATGAACTATAACTTGGACAAGTTAGCAACTCTATATATGGACAATATAGTGAGACTACATGGAGTTCCAGTGAGCATCCTATCTGACAGAGATCCTAGGTTCGTATCACGTTTCTGGAAAAGTTTTCAACAAGCCATGGGAAGTAAAGTAACTCTTAGTATGGCCTATCACCCACAGACCGATGGCCAGACCGAGAGAACTATCCAAACCCTCGAGGATATGCTAAGAGCTTGTACCTTGGATTTCACTGCAAATTGGAGTGAACTTTTGCCTCTGGTTGAGTTCGCTTATAACAACAGTTACCATAGTAGTATTGGGATGGCGCCGTATGAAGCACTCTATGGGCGAAAATGTCGATCACCGTTATACTGGGATGAGGTAGGAGAAAGAGCTATCACAGGACATGAGTTAGTGCAAGCTACTACAGACATTGCTATCATCAGAGATAGACTCAAGGCAGCCCAGTATCGACAGAAAAGTTGGGCTGATATGAAGAGGAGACTAATAGATATTGAGATTGGTGAAAAAGTCTATATAAAATTTTCACCAATGAAAGGAGTTATTTGATTTGACAAAGGGGGAAAGTTGAGTCCGAGATATGTGGGACCATTTGAAGTTCTAGAAAAGGTGGGAACACTAGCCTATAAAATAGCACTACCACCAAGTCTGTCAAGAATTCACAACGTCTTCCACGTATCACAACTAAGGAAATACATTGCTGACCCAAATCATGTGCTTGAAGCAGAACCCGTAGTTGCTCAAGGGAGCTTGGATGAAACTTTGAAGTACGAAGAAATCCTCATCCATATTGTGGATTCTAAAAACCAAGTTCTGAGACGAAGGACCATTCCATACGTCAAAGTCCAATGGTCAAACCATACTGAAAGAGAAGCTACATGGGAAGTAGAAGAAATGATGCGAGAGAAATACCCCTACCTTTTCCAAGACCAAGTTGACTCGAGTTTCGAGGACGAAACTTCAAATGAGGAGGGAGGGATGTAAAACCCGAGAATTTGATGTCATCAAATTACTTAAGGTACCTTAGTCAAGTTAAAACTCTAATTATTAATTAGATAATTAAGTATTTTAGTATGATTAAAACTCTAATTTTTAGATAGATAATTAGGTGTTCTAGGAGGGTTAAAACTCTAAAGTTGATTTAAGAGTTCTTGTAGGGATAAACTTTGGTTAACAAATTCTTTAATAAATAAAGATGAGATGCATGTTCAAACCCACCAAATCAACTAACTAAAATATATGAAATAACTTAGTTGGAATTTTGACAATTGAAATCTCTTCATTTCAAGCCTTATAAATTCTAGCCAATCATAAAGAGTGTCAAAAACAAAATATCAGAATTAATTTGTGAGCAAAGTCAGTCTTCATCCTTCGAAAGTTTCTGAAATTTTTGCACAATAAGAGCCGAAAACAATAGCCCCAAAACAAACCAATTTTCGAGAGATCAACACCAAAATTCAAAGAGTTCAACCAATCAAATTTCTCCTCCAATCAACCTAGAGTCTCGAAGCTTTGACCCTTGAATTTCAAAAGATTTCTATCCTTTTCATAAAAAAAAAATATTCCAGCAAGCAACTCTTGAATTCAGTCCATATAAGCCTTCGAAAAATTCACACAGTGCACACACACTGAAGGTGTTCGAACACTGTTCATATTAGGAGGAAAGAATTCGTTGTTGTCGCACCCTAAATCGTTCAAACACGTCTACAATCGCGGTAAGTGGGTTTTTGTTATTATTCGTTTCGTTTTTTAGAAAATCATATGTATGTTTTAATTTCTCAATCGATATGAATTATGTTGAAATTATGAAAGTATTAATTTGTAAGCACTTTAAGTTTTTGAAATCTAATTGGAAAAGGATTTCCTTCATGGCCCTGATGCGGTGGGATTATAACTGTTTACACGACCTTATACGGTGGTTAATCATTGTTTCTGGAGTTTCCAGACCCTTTATTCGTGGGTAAGCCGATGTCATGACCTCATCTCTAAGAGTGATAAGTCTAGAGACTGATATCAGTACCAAGAGGAAACTAGATTATTTATTGTGCTTAACGTATATGAAAATTATGAACGATATGATATGTTATGGCTCGATGGAGCAATTATGTTAAGGTGCATTCATATCAAGTTTATGTTTGACGATCGAAAGACGTCTACAATGCAATCTCTCCAAAATATGTTTCAGTTGTATTATAATCAACAGGCAAGTGAATCATCGCAACAAAGGCTTGCTGAAGAACAACCCCAAGCTCAAACTAAAGGTGGGGGCATCAATTTGCTTAGGATGCTGGGCAGGAAAAAACTTAAGGGAAAATGACCTTTTACTAGCACGTCGACTGAGTTGCAAATTTATCTGAATTATCAATTTGTAACGGAAGACAACTTCGACGTGTTATAATTGTGGAAGTCAAATGCGGCACAATTCCCTATCTTAGCCAAAATGGCTAGAGACGTGTATGCAGTACAAGCTTCAAGCGTCGCTTCTGAATCTGCATTTTCAACATGTGGCCGAAGTATTGGAGAATACAGAAGTAGTCTCTCCCCTGATTCGTTATGCATGCTCACGTTACTTAAAGATTGGTTTGAAGCAGAATGTAAGAATAGAAGAGATGTGTCGGTTGACGAATTCGTAAACCATTATGACGAGCAAAAAGAAGAGAACGCAAAAACAATACTTATCAATTATGAAGAGTGCTAAACAACAATATTTTTTTATTTTGATTTTTTAATTGACATCTCTTTACAATTATTTGTATGCATCTATATTATGAAATGAAGAAGAAATATATTGAATTTGTGATGAATATTGGGCAAACATTTACAACATTAAATAAAAAATAAATAAAACTTTTTGAATTTTTTTTTTAAAAAAAACAACAAAAAAAAAAAATTAAATCGAACCGGACCGGATCGGCCCAGAACCGGTTGGAACCGGAACAGGGATCGATCCGATTCCTTAACGGACCGGACCGATTTCGTGCTTAACGGATCCAAAACCGGCCGGTTCCAGATCGGACCGGTCGTGTCATTAAGCACCCCTAGTTATATTAATATATGAACTCCTTATAAGTACACTTTTTTGATATGGATTCGATTAAGGAAATTTTCTATATTAGGAAGTGACAAAAAATTTCTTTATAATAAAGGGATATATCATGATAGCACAAACAAAGTATCCCAGATGGTAATCCCGCGTCTTTGAAGTATTTTTATTCAACTGTTTTCACAAAGTAAAAACTGCAAAATAAATGTAAAGAATCGATGGCCTGTTACTAGACTCTACAAGAGTGAGCTCCCACTGTCGTCTATATATATTTACATCATAGAACCTCAAAGACTTCATTAAGCAGGCGACAGTTGAATACAAGGATACAAGACTAAAACACAGAAGAAAAAACGAGAGCTGAAATGATTCTTATACTGTTGACTATTCACTCGTTAGTGGTAAGGGCCGGAACGATCCACGATCGTTACAAATCATACCGCAGAACAGAGGGTGGCTCTAACTCCGAGATTTTTTACCCAAAGAACACCGAAAAGAAACATTTTGTTTCTCCTCGTTGCTTTGATATACCCCGAAACCCATCACCTCTCAACAAATTTGCCTAGAGCCTATTGCTTTTAAAGTATGGTGGCATATTGGACATCTCAACGACATAGTGTTTCGCCATTCATTACCCAATGCATAAAAATGTCTGAAAATCCCCCGACAACTTCAGTTTTACGGGCTTCACCGTAACGCAAGTCAGATCCAGTGTTCTCCCTCCCCTACATATACAGAGCGTAATATCAGGAAACGGCATGGAGTAGTTATAAAAAAAGAATCCATACTAAGAATCGAACACGAAAATTCTAAAATATGCTTTGGACTGTACTGAAGTTAAAATGGCATGAGGAAAGGGCACATCTGTATATTTCAATAAAGTTTATTTATGCCTTGATTTTTGGAGTGTAAATTGTAAAATTTACGTTTCACTTGGTCCTTTTAAGGATAGAAAAGATGAATAGAAACATATACCAACCATTGAGCTAGACCAACATTCGCTGTTGGACGAAGTTGTTTCTCTAGTCATTTCATTGATGACATTATCTGAAGACAGTACAGTTGGGGAGGCCGACAGCATTGACCTACTCATCAAAAAGTATACAAATTTAGCTTCAGCAAACAAAATTTTCCCCATGGAATCCCAAATTCTACCCTTATCAACAACTTTCTTGTCATTCATTCAATATCCTTGCAAGTGTCGGTCAATGTCACTGTGAATAAAAAGTTAAATAAGAATCAGAAGATTAAATATAAAGTCAAGAAAGCTACTAGAACACATGGCCATCAAAACCTAAGAGTAAAACCGACACAGGCAGGTTTCATCCCCTACTCAACTACAGATTACATACAGTTCCTAGGAATATGGAGAAAACAAAAAAATGCAACTTGAAATATTACAAATCATTTTTTTCCGAAAGATTACGTCTATTTATGAGTTTTTAAATAAATTTCCCATTCCTATAGCCAAATATGGTAGACAGAAAAACTCGACATACTTTTAACAAGAGATGTTAAAAGTATAGCTTGCAAATAAAACTCGCCTCCATGCTTACTGCATTTGTTGAACAGGAAGGACCAAACTCAAAAAGAAATTGACATTAGAAGAAGAGGTGAGTATGAGTATCATGATCGCCACCATGGAATTTGATGAAATTTGAACAATCAATCTAGTATCTTAATTGATACGAGTTTAGGAGATGTGGGCCATAAGCCCAAAACTCATTTTGTATATTCTAGACAGAAAAAAGGTAATACACCAGGGAGGGGGAAACTAGAAGAAATGGTGAAGGTTTTGTTTTGTTATTGCTTTGTTACTAACATTGCTAGGGGAGCGTATATCATATTTGTAGGTGAATTTTATCTTCATTTACATTTCCGTTCAATCAATAAATTTCCTTATTATTCCTATATTTGTTCGTGTGTTTTAATCTATCAAAGCTCAGGTGCTGCTCTCATTATTAATTCTATCCAAGACTGACATCATATGATAAAGTATTTTTTTGTGAATTGTGCTATACTTCGAGAATCACGCAAAAATGTCAAGGGCAACAAAAAAAACAAAGAAATGCTAAATAGTCTCATGCATATTTTTACTTAACTGTATTTAGAATCGAACTAAAACATCCTTTCTCATCATCGCATGGAAAAGTAGTTGAAAAATACGAATATTCTGAATAACATGAAATAACAGGGAGCAAAAGCTAATTACTTTCCAAACAGGAAAGAAATAACCAATTATACACATTCAAAAAGCCCACTGGCAAAGAACAAGTACAGATTGCCAATATTCTGTTCTATATATAGTTCATTCATGACCAACCAATTTGTCACACTGCACATCTGAAAAAAAGAAGCTTGAGGCTATTTCTGCCACGAACCAGGACACACTTGGTGCTCAGATTAAAAAGGTAATGAGTTCTGTAATTCCCCCCTCCAAGATAATAACGTAAAAAAATCAACTCTCTGCAGAAAAATTACCTTTCCACTAACTCCTCGAACGAATTTGCAGATGACGAAAGCCAATCTAAGTCAACAAAGTTTGACCAGTCAATTGCCTCCCCATTTTCATGTTCAATGTATTTATTCTCCACATTGCAGTAAACAACTCTCTCGTAGGAATTGAAGGAGTATCTCTGCAAATACAAAAATTGAGAAATGACAAGCGTAAGGAATTACTTTCAAAATAAAGTAAGTACTTCATAAGCCAAGTCTTGCAACTCATTCAGTTGATATAACAAATTGCCAAACAAACAAATATGTAGAGATAAATACCTTAATACATAAAGCATAGATAAGCAGCCAAATGTTCAAAAGATAGAAAAAGAGTACTTGATACTAGAATAACCAGTGTTGCACGCAATATGGATTTTCTCTAAGGTATTGAGCCAAACCATAACCTTGTCCACATGGTTGGACTCCATCCAACAAGCACAAAATAGTCAATGGGGCCCGCCCATGCTTGATAACTAAATATCCAAGGACTTCATCCATCCCCCATAAACCAGTTCAGGATCAATGTCACAAGCTCACCTACTCTAGGATATTGACCACTCGCAAGCATCTCTAATCCCATTCAAAAAGCTGCCCAAATAAAATCACATTATTCTCACATCTGGAGCCTACTGCTCTCATCAAATCAATAATGAAATCAAAATCTCTACCATGCAAGTATGCATACCTGGTTGCTTCACCCTATGACGTAGGCAGCATAAAATCCTTAATCGCCTGGTTAATTAATTGGTCAGATAATGACAAATATCTCATTTTCCATGTCACTAAGTCCATATGGCAAAAAATGGAAGAAAAAAGAAAAAAAAAACTAATGCCAGAAAACAAGACGTTCATACAGCATCCTCACAAGAAATGAATCAAAGCTGTTTATTTATATAACAGAACATGTATGAGTCAATTTTGTAACCGGAAAAATTGGAGGAAATTAATATGATCTGACATGGGCAAAGCAGTAATAGGAAATATAAAACATTAAGGATATGAATTTTCAGATAATGAAATTAAAACACGAACAATTATATTTATGCTAATCTTCCCAAAAACTAGTAGCCTACACATAATCAAATAGTTTAGAATTGTGATACTTTAACAAAGTCATAAAATTCAGACTCAACAGCTTTGACATGGCATTTGATTTTTAAAACTAATAAAGTTAACTCAGAGAAACAAATGAAATTTGAATTGAAGAAGGCTGATAAAACTCAACAGTAAAGGTACCCTCACTCTAAAGGTAACCGCATGTTCTGTTTGGTGAACAAGAAATAAGGAAAGGAAACGAACAATGGTAAACAAATATCACAACTGTCAGATCAGAGACGGGACGGAAGAATCCTGTGGAACGACTAGGTAATCCAGACCATCCATCCAAGATTCAAGTCCTGAACCTATTAAACTACTGTATTAGTTCAACTGTTCAAGACCCAGACTCCAATTCAGACCCACAAAAATTCATATGACGAGTCTGGATCACCTAAATGGCTATGTCCACCCTAAATATACAAACAGCATTAAAATACTTGGAGAAATATCAAACCCTCGTGCCTCAGTGCATGCACCCCAAGCAGCCCAAAGCCTTGCAACACTGTCACTACCATCCAAAGACACGTTTGTTTTCCATGCTCACCTTCTTTATTCTCGATCTCTACACAAATTATACGCTAATACAGATTTATTTCCATACGCCTACTAAGATCGCAACACTCACATATACATACAAATACATAAGCTTGGAATTCGAAGAGTACTTAAGGATGGGATGCAGAACTGAAAGTGGTCTAGGGTAAAAATTTTGGTCTTGTTCAAATCTTACATGTGGGGTTTTCATGTCTGCTCGGATCTTTTAAATTTAAGTGGGTGGGGTCACAGCACTGTGTTCATTTGGGAGGATTTTAAATGACATATTACAGATGGCCTACGAGGAGGGTATAATAGGAGGGAACCCACACCGATGGATTTGCTATATATGTTATCGATCCAACCTCATATACCATCATCTAAGTGTCATTTATCCTCAACAATTCCATCTTCTTAGCAAACGAGGGAGAGAGGGAAAAGAGAGTCCTTTTATGGAGAGTTCAATCGATCTTTGTTCGGATCCACCAATTAAAAGCAGCTACATCAATCTCATGCACCCATTCAGTTCAAGAAAATCTGAACTTTTCAGGTCGTCGGAAACTTAATTGCCCTAAATTAATGTATTTACTAATAGGAAATGGAAGCACCTTGGACATGCTAGCTCGCTTTCAGAAGTTGATATTTCTGGTGTTGACTCAGAAAGCATTATGATTCCTCTGTTTGACTCGTTGGACAAGTGACCACTAGAAAAATCTTTATTGATGTTTGAAGTAGTTGTGGGTGAGGGACTTTCATGAAGAATATTCCCATCCGACAACGATCTTTTGAAACGTGACCTGAACATGCAAAAATATTTCCATGAGGTTACCAGCATGCAGCACACAAGATTATAAATCCATCAACATCATTGCAAGAACGTTAAGCAAAGTACATTGCCAACATGTGGTTCATACTTGTGCATCACTCCCTTAGTCCCTAATAATTTCAAACTTCTTACATCCATGCCTTTAGTACGAAAGAAATTTACGGGGTTTCAACTTCATAAATCACAACCAAATGCAATGACAACTGCGGACCTTTTATTAGAAATCTATGAATAGAAGTGCTTGAAAGGAACTAACCATGCTATAACTAATGCTTCTACGGCCATTTATCAATATCATATTAGGAAGAATTCTTGTTATACTAATTACAAGCATGAGTATTATACGTGTTATATGCAAAAGTTTAACAGATGTTGGCAAAGAATATATTGGCATCCCACGGAATACTCTATGAATAGCATCATCGTGTGAACTGGAGCATTGAAGAAAGAAAAACGAACTTGTTCATGATATACTACTTCCATGGCTTCACACAGATATGAAAGTAGTATACCAATTTGTGATTCTTTATTATATTTAGCATTTTATCCCAATCTTACTGCTAATATACACACTGAACATGTCAACCATAGCCTGTGATTTACTGATTTTTGCAATATAAGAGAGGAGTGCAAGCCTATTATCAAATAATGGGATAATTTGTCAATATTGCAATCAATAGCATCCTGCTCAGATGTAGCATCCTGCTCAGATGTAGCATCTAAAGAAGATCCAGATATCTTTTCATCAATTGAGTTAATTATAGTAGAATGACGACCAAAAACATCCAGTACCATTTAGGTGATGTTCGCCATAAGGTATTCAGTATACCAGTAACAATGACTATTTTTTTGTACCTCCCATTGTCGTCTAAAGTTGATTGCCCATTCCTTCTCAAATTGTGATGCTGGTCAGAATCAAGCTCCCAAACATCAGGTTTACCATGTTGAGGTTGAAAGTGTCCAAGAAATCTGCCCAAATATCATAGTACAAACGATAAAGTTATAAAAATTTATTTTATCAGAGTTGAGACATACAACGAGAAATATAAATTAAATTAACATTTTCAAAAGGATGAGAGCCTAGCCTACCCCAATGATCAAAGGCTTAGTTGTTTAAAAAGGATGGGAGCCCTTTCTAATTCATAATGAAACACGCCAGAGATAAAATCAGTTCATCAAGTCTCCTACGTACAGAATGATCCCCGAATCCCAACAATCTTCATTGCCTATTTAATCTCAACCAATTTATATATCAAAAAGCGTGTGCAAAAGTCACAAGTATGACTTACACATTAATGGCATTTTGTTTCTCTGCATCCATGTATGCATTGTTGTAATATCTTTGTAGAGTTCGAAAAAATTCCTGGGATTCCGTAGCAGCTTTCCATTGACCTCTTCTCTCAGAGAAAACCTATGAAATTGAGTTAAATTAATACATACATAGCCAATGCTCTGGCAGAAAAATAAAATAGATACTGAAAGAATGTCTAAGAAAATAAATCAATCGAGACTGGAAATATAGTTGCATTTTTTTCTAATTATTTAGGACATTAGTATGATTTATTTCAATGTAGTTAGTTATCTCAGCATATAGAAAGACTTGCATCGTTCATCATTTGTATACCAAGATCCATCAATAACTCAATCATCACTCAATTTTTACGGTGCAGTCCCTTTGAAAGACTTCAGAATAAACTACACTTAGAGAACACTAACTTCAAGATTGAAAAATCTTACGATGGTCAACTTGATTTTGACGGGCTCAAACAGGATTAAACGTCTTTCATAAGGTCAAGGAAAACTTCTTTAACTAGAATATGCCTAATCACTATGTTGTTTTAACGACTAAAAATGTTTCAACTACTTAAGGCCATGAAACAGAAGAATACTTCTGAAAATTGGATTCTAAATATGTCATTGGCAAACAAATGGTAAAACAATATATGCTCTCAAAAGAACTAAAATTTCATGGAGAATATGCATTAATTTACCTTGTTGTGAGCAGCCGATCCACCATATTGATGAGCAAGAGTATCTCCCATTCTCTCATAAAAACTCATCAATTCTTCAGCCAAAGGGTCATCGATATCTATCTTTGTCGAGGTTGTCACTCCTAAAGCATGCAATTGATTCCCCAAAGCAGCCAAGCCATAAGCATATTGCGCCACGTTAGTGCGATCCAAACAATCTATGCAATTAGTCCGGAGCACTCCCTTCTGCAATGTAGGTGGACTGAAAAATTGATTGCCATCAGAAATATTATTTCCTCCACAAGTTTTTATGTATGGGTCACCAGAGTCCTCATTTTCATCGTCATTATGCTTCATATCATCGATGTTAGAAAATCTAGGGTTTAACATTTCAACAGCAACACCATTCCTGCGTCGATGAAGCGTTAAAAACTTCAATTTCAGTATAAGCTCATTCACAACATATCAATTCAGCGAAATTCCCGTAGTTCCGTGATCAATGGCAAACATAAATGGAATACTGCAACCTATTCCATAATGTTTATGACGGCAAATTTTTTGGTGGCATAAATTAAAACTTGAAGAGTAAACAGTCAGGAAAATAAGGCAACCATTCAAATGAGAGAGAAGCTCCATATAACATCTATAGATTTGAATGGAATCAAATTCCAGTACCAGGAACAGCCGTAACAAGACCACAAACATAATTTTGCTAAAGTATTCAAATAATTCCCCATAACAAACTAGATCACAAAGGAGAGATATACTCCACAACATGATTGTGATAGTTTTAAAAAAATAAATGGCACACAACTGCTATGAATAAAAATAAACTGTCAAACAGAACAATTTAAAGAAGACTGTTCACATATTGCGACTGGACTTACTCAAAACTAGGCCAGGTAAGATGTTCCTCTGATGTTAATGTTGGTGCTACTTGACAACAAAAGAAACCCGTCAACGTCAATGCATACACAGCCACGTTTCCTAGGAGTAGCAAGACATTTGTAGTTTTGCTGATGGAAAATCGGGACCAGAGTATAGGTCAGATCATGATCCATAAAAATAAGCAGTGCCAGAAAGGATACAATTAAGTACCTCCGAGAATGTTTTTTTAAATCCCAGTGGAGAAATTTAAGCCGATTCTCTTCAGACAGATCTTTATTGATAAATTCAATGGCATTCGCTAACTCAGTGCGAAGTATAGATTCCCGGGGCTTTTTTTCAATAGTCTGTGAATAATGAAAATTTTGACCAGGCAACAACATAATGGATTTTTTCAGGACTTGTAATCTTGTATACTTCTGTAAGCATAATATATTCAATCGCGCCACAAAACATGACGCACATCATTATACATATAACATCCTTGAGTGTAAATGCCAAAAATTACAGCATCCTCGTACCTTAATCAAATTCAGAATGATGATAGGATTCCCATATCTCTTGACAAGATTTTCAAAATGAAATCTAGTAGCCTCGTACGTTTGGTCCCTCTTTGACACTGGAGAAGAAAACGATTTTACAAAGTGGTGCATAAACAGTAAAGAAACACAAACAAACAATTCTCTACTTTAAGATAAAAAATATAGAGTATATGGATGATGGACCAATTAATTGCTCAAACATTTACATATAATATCAGGCTTAAGGTTGAGGCGTGAAGTTTCTTGTGACCAGTATAGTGGGATTGAGCCACGATTTTGGACCACAGAACTAATTTGCATTGGCATTCCTTCAGAAACATCCTCAAGCACCATCTGCTCGGTCTCTACATCATTTGCCACCCTGCCCTTCTCATTGACACCTCGTTTTAGATATCTATATTCACATAAATAGAAAGATAGTAAAGTAGGACAAAGGAGAAAATCTTACCAGAAACTCTCTACTGACCAACTTAAATAAAATCACGAAATAAGGAATGATGACATGATAGATGGCTTAGAGTCTTGGCAGGGGAGCTACTTTTCTCTCTCTATAAGAGCCAGAGTAGAAAGCACTAAAAATATTCCATCAAAGTATAGAAAAACATAATAAAAAGCCAAGGTATGTATGAAGGTACATGCATAGCCGAAAAAGTTTCAAACTCAACAGACAAGATCATTCACTGGGTGTCAGTGCCTATGTTAAGGATATATACATGATGCAACACCTAAGAAATAGTGTCACATGGAATCAATAAGTAACAGATGACTCAATTTTAATCACATATAAATGTAATCTTACCTGGTACCAGCATAATGCCGTGAACGCCTGGCGATTAATGTAAGCTTGAGGTTCCGTCCTGATATGGAAACCGTAGCCTGGAATCATCGATCATAAAGCAATTAATATCACATTCAATTCTAATGCTCACATATAATGTCCTATCAGATTTATATAACAATGGATAATTCGAATTTTGAAGATGCATTATTCTGATTCAGATAGATTTAATTCGAATCTTCTAGTTATATTAAGATTTGGATGTATTCGTTTCCTTGTGTATTTCAGTAACTCAACCTACAAAGGTTTATGGTTTTATATATACCAATAATATACAATTCTGTGAAATTATTTCCTTTCTACATGGAACCAGAGGCTAGCAAGCTGAGAAAAAAGGTCTCAAAACAAAGTCGAGTTAATCAATTAGTTCATGAGTAAATGAACCATCTAGTATCGCCATAGCTCCCATTTCTCAATATCCTCAATTCACCATAACCTTTTTAAATCCTCCAACATCTTAGCTTATGAGACGAGCATCAAGTATTTGTCCACATAGTGACTATTTTATCCGATCAGACATCATGATACTTCTGTTTCTAGCCGAAAGTAATAATATTTCATAATCGAATAGCATAAAATGCACTCACTCTTTTTAAGCCTTAACGATTGATGAGATAACAAAAGGCATATAGACTGACTTACATTGAACCATGCTTTTCACTGGTGATGTTGTTTAATCGACGAAATCAGGGCAATAGTTAATGCCAAATTGGAGTTATGGAGGGATACCTTGGAATCAAATGGTTTTAGATTAAGTAGGTATAAAACTGAATATATAGAGTGCAAATTTAGTGGTCGTACATCTCGGGATCCCAATGTTGTAACACTCGATGGCCAAAAGGTATCGATGGGTTGCACGTTTCGATATCTAGTTCTGTCCAAAAGGATGGAGAGATTGATACAACGTTAACCATATAATACAGGCGGGTTGGTTGAAATGGAGAAACACCATCGAAATTCTATACGATCGTAAAATATAGAAATGTCATTAGACCTGCAATGTTATATGGGACGAAATACTGGGCATCCAAGAGAAATCACATCTATGAGCGTGAAAGAGATCTGTATGCTCCATTGGATGCGTGATAAAACCAGAAGAGATAAAACAAGGAACGAAGACATTCAAGCTGAAGTAGGTTTGATTTGTATCGAAGAGAAGATGCAAGAAAGTCGCTTAGGCTGGTTTGATCGCGTACGACGTAGGCCTAACAATGCACATGTGCGTCGAGTAGAGTCCATGGATTTTGGCACTTTCACGAGAGTAAGGGGACGACCGAATAAGACATGACTCTAAATTATGTACAAAAATTTGGAGTCTGAAGGGATCAACGAGGTTATTTTGACCAAAAGAAGCTCTTGGAGAATACTGACGCATGTGCAGACCCGACTTGATTCCTTCTTTAGTTCATGTAGCCTACTCCAATCCATTGAATTATTAAAGGCTTAATAATAGTTGTTATTATAGACTAAAACTACCGTTGATTGGCGCATGTTAATTATTTATTTTACAGTCAAAAGTGAAGAAGTTTCCGGAGCAACCATTCAAGATAGGTGCTCATGGGGAGGAATATGAAAGAATGACTGCAAAATAATTGCATCTTGCTAGAACCATTATCATCCAAGTTTTTGAATTTTGTAGCATTAAAACTTAAAACATATGATATTTTATACTTCAGCTTTAATTTAGTTAGATGCAAGTTGTAACTACGATTCACATAGTTATATTAAAATTTTAATTTGGACTGTTTCCTTGTTTGTATTTTTTATCATGAATAGATGAAATTATATCAATACTATATTAAAGGTGAAACAAAAACTACATGATGTGAATGCATATTGTAAGAGTAAATGCTAAAAAAGTAATCTCTGATGGCCAAGGTCAAGCAAAACAATACCTGCTTAAAAAAACCATAAATCAGTGCAACAGTCCATACAGTATTTTGAAGAATATTTCGTATTCCACGAGTTAGAAACTCATTCCACACAAACATGGTTTCATACAAGCCTTGCCCAGTCACATCGTCACATACATTCTTCTGGAGACTCCTCATCACATGATAGGAGTAACTGAAGAAGAAATCTTTTGTAAGATCCACCATTGACAAGAGCTTCTTGTACCTATGCAACCAACAAAGTGCTAACACTTGGTAACAACAATCAAGTCAATATTTAAAGGGGAACAGATTATTTTACAAAAATTCCAGTTCCAAGATTACCATGTTTATCATTACCTCTGTTAGCAAATAATTATATTTCGAGGAGGCTGAAAAATAATATAAAAAAACAAACTTAAAAAGGCATGAAGCTTTCTTTACTTGACTTGATCCATTTTGATTGGCAGGATAGATCATTATTTGGATAGTGAACCTAAATGACATTACATGGTAAGTTAAATGACATTACATGGTAAGTTGGATTGATAAAGGAAAAGACAGAATACATTCTTTAACTTAAATGAAAGGTGTAAAAGATAATATGAATCCACCAAGAGGTTGTTTTTATTGAACTCTTCAAGAAAAAGGGTTCGTGCTTTGGCACAAGAAAACAAGTTATGGAATTGATAATTTCGCACAAACATTTAAATTTTTTATCAAATTTTGCAGGAAAAATGAATTAAGAATCAGAAGAACGCAGACCATCTTTAATTTAATTAAAGACATGAACAAGCACATTATAAATGCAGGAAGGCTTAAACCTATTTTCCTTCTTATAGTTAACTGTGCTGGATCCAACTGCGGAATTTGGTATGGTAATTATCTGACTCTTGGAGACAGCATACACGTTGTGCCCACAGATTGCACCAATCTGCCTCCTTTTTGTAATGAGTAGCAGATAATAAGGCCCCAGAAATTTAATGAATCCTGATGAAGGAATGAAACAAAAAGTGATCACGACTGCCGAACTTTCCATTTTTCAAGACTGCCCAGCTTTCTTGCACAAGACATAGCTACATGCAAAGATCTACATACCAACAATGCCATAGCAAGTAGTGACAAATATAAGTCCTCCTGTGGCCTGGTGTATTCTTCTCAACAGGTCAGAGCATTCCCTTTCAGTGTATGTGGTAGGATCTTCCTGTATGTTGAGCTCTGAGGGTTCCAACCTGTCAATTTTCAAAATTTTCCAATATGCTCTGCTTTTGTCCCTGCCTACCATATAAAAACTCTGCAATCAAAGTTACACAATTACGAAAGAGTAAAAGTTGTTGGATAAAAAATAAGGTTCATTGAAATAAACTTCGGTCAAATCAAGCACGGTGGTGATGAAAAATCTTGTGGTCAATCTCTACTTCCTACCAAGACTTGTTCTATGAGGATGAGTAAATTCCAAAAATAAATAAATATACATATTATGGACGTACTCAAATTCATGTGCCATAAAATAGAACACAATATACCCACTATGCTTCAAAATAATTACATATACTAAAAGTGTTTGCACTTGCTATGACTTTTACCCAACAAACAGCAAAAGACATCAAACAGATATGAAAGCTAATAGGAATAGAAGACACGAATTGTGATCTAAAGTGGATATATGGTTAGTTTCGTAAACTGACATGACGACAATCAAACAATGATGGAGGTAAATAGTAACAGAGGACAGTACTTCCTCCAGCATATTTATCAAATTAAGCTTCAGCTGAAGGCTTTTGAGCAAGAACTAATAAGCTTTTGTTAACATTTCAATTGATGGTTATAAATAAGATTCGGAGCTGCAATGTCACCAAACCCAAGTAACCAAGCAAGAAAAAGAACCATTTACTGCATCTTGCCAAGTATATAAAGTAAGCGATCACTAGAATTCAAGAATAAGAAACGCAAACATTAACTAAAACCACACCTCTTTAATCTACCAAACCTCGGTTACTTGGGTGAATCTAAGATTTATCCACCAAAGGAAGAAATAAATACCGATCGAGTTTCATAGAGTCTGAATTTCTGCAGAAATGCCTCGGGAGGGGGCGTATTACGAGGAGAATCAGGTCGTACTTCCTGCCGCTGTGGCTGCACCTTTTCTAACACATCCGCCATATAGATTATTTCCCCTTCTTCACGATCCCCGAGACTAGGCCCCGGGAAATCACTCACTCGATCATTCAATTTTAACCCACAACACTTGCACCTACCGCTACCAACTTCTAAACCCAATAGCCACTCCCTCAGGCTGCTTCGGGTACAGCATTCCCCAAATACAACAGAATCAAAATTAAGAGACCCAAATAATCCTTTGACCTTTTCAATCGCCAAAACTAATAGCTCCAACTACCAAAGAAGCACAAATCGCAAAATTACAGCAACTGATCCCTGATCAGTAATCAAATACCAAAAATTCACAAACTATTGATCAAAATGAATATTATTTTTACATTACATCACAAAAAAGGTAAAAACAAACCAGCTAAATCACACAATTTTTTAAAAAATGGAAACAAATCCCAGAAAATGAAAAAAAGTTAGGAAAAAATAGGCTGCGTATATATTAGAAATAAAATAATGATTGATTATGATAATGATGGAGCATAGAAATTGAGAGAGAGTGGAATATAGAATTTGCTTGATTTTATCAAATTCTTAGAGAGAGAGGAAGAGAGACAGCTTGGACCTGGAAAGGCAATTTTAAAGCCACAAGTTATATGGTAATATGAACATGTCAAAAATTAATAATTCATTTTTCTGGTGGAAAGCCTTCAATGGGACGCCAAACACCAAAATGGTATCCTCAACACTGCATCATTTTCAGCGTGAAAATGGCAACATTGTAGCAAAACTAAAAAAAATTAATTTTAATTTTAATTTTAATTTCTTTGGTAAAAAATGAATGGTATGTGGTGTATAGTTTGATGTATTGGTTTGAAACTCAAAACCTTCAACTTTATCGTTTAATTTGATTTTTTTTTTATTATTTAGTAATAAAATTGAAATATTTAATTCTACAAATAAAACAATGATTTTAATAAATTAATTATTTTTTTTATATTTAAGATTTATAATAAATATATTTTAAAAAATGAAATTAAAAGGAATATTGTAAGGAATATTCCTTTGGAGTAAAGTTTGGAGTAGATGGGTCGGAGATGTATTTTGTGTTTGATGCAAAAATTGCACTATTTTGGTGCAAAACTTGCGTTAAAATGAAGTTTAGGGTTGGAGATGGCCTAACGAGTGATTGGCCATCATCGTGACGGCGCCCGCTCATCTCATAATGAATGGCGGCCTCAATAAGCAGCCCATCACCAAATCTAAGTCACCATCCCAAATGACGTTTTGAGGTAGTTTTGTAATGTTTTTAAAAATATGGTATTTTTGAAATTTAATTTTTTTTAAAATTATTTTTAAAAATAAACCCCAAATTATATTACAATTTTTGGAATTAATACTAATAATCAATTATAAATAATTTTATATCAATTACATAATAAAATCTAAATTCAGTATCAACACGCATGTTGTATGTATTTGATTATTATAAATTGTTTATATAATTACTAATATAATAAGCTTAAAAAAACACATCAGAGAATAAGAGATTAAATTTAAATATATTATGGTAATATTATAATTGAGAAAGAAATATATATATATATATATATATATATATATATAATTTATTATTAGATTACGTGTATTTTTTAGAAAGCTGAATAAATTTAAATAGTTTACTATTAGAAGTTTCTGTTATAATCTTGATTGAAAAGAGAAGGATATTTTTATCCACGCACTTAAATCGTATCACTTACCGTTTGGTTTGAATAATGGGATAAGTAATGTAAAGATTAAATATGAAATTATTGAAAAAATAATGTGTGATAAGTTATCTGATGTTTGGTTTGAGGATAAAATTGTTGATAAAATTTATTATTTGGTATAATATTTAAAATCCCCTCAGTATTATAATAATAATAATTTAATATTATTATTTTATTAATATGTATTATATATTATTATTATATTATATTATAATATAATAATAATACAAAATTATTATTATTATTATTATATATTATTAATAATACATAAACAATCATATAATAATTATAATTATAAAATAGTACTAACTAAAATAAATATATAATATATTATAAAACAAAATAATAATAATATATATAATAATAAAATATGGTAATAATAATAATTAAAATTTAATAATAATAATATTAATAATATTAATAAAATAATAATAATACTATATAATAATTATATACTATAATTACAAAATAGTAAGTAATAAATAATAATAATATATAATATATAGGGAAAACTAAAAAAAATCCCCATTATCAAACTTAATTATGGAATCAGTCCCTATGTCAGAAAAAATTAATTCAAACTCCCTACTGCAACTTAAAACTTTGTTCTAACTCCTTATTTATTAAAATGACTATAATACCCTCTACTGAAAGTTAAAACTTTTAATTTGAGAAATCATTACAGTCAGTAAGAAACCTATACAATTTTGGTACACGTTACATATAAAATCAGTATGAAATTTATACAATTTTGGTACAAGTTAAACATGAAATTGGTATGAAACATATATTATTTTAGGTACTTATTACACATGAAGTTGGTATGAAACATATACAATTTTGGTACTAGTTACACATGAAGTTTGTATGAAACAAATACAATTTTGGTACTAGTTACACATGAAATTGGTATAAAACTTATACTATATTCGGTACTTATTACATGTGAAGTTGGTATGAAATCTATATAATTTCGGTTCTAAATATACATAAAATTGGTATGAAACCTATACAAATTTGGTACTAATTACGAATAAAAGTGGTACGAAA
Organism: Haberlea rhodopensis; assembly: GCA_907163345.1. Lineage (NCBI taxonomy): Eukaryota > Viridiplantae > Streptophyta > Magnoliopsida > Lamiales > Gesneriaceae > Haberlea > Haberlea rhodopensis. Next base: position 425,801 of record CAJQUN010000078.1, read on the forward strand.
CTTAGATTATTTTCAGTACTTGTTACATATGAAATTGGTATGAAATCTTTATACTTTTGGTATTAGTTACACATGAAATTTGTATGCAACCTATACAATTTTGGTACAAGTTACATATTAAATTGGTACAAAACATATACTTTTTTGGTACTTATTACACATGAAGTTGGTATGAAACATATACAATGTTGGTACTTATTACACTTGAACTTGGTATGAAACATATACATTTTTGGTACTAATTACATGTGAAGTTGGTATGAAACATATACTATATTCGAAACTTATTACACGTAAAGTTGGTATGAAACCTATACAATTTTGGTACCAACTATGCATAAAATTGATGTGAAACATATATAATTTTGGTACTAATTACGAATAAAATTGGTACGAAACCTATTCTATTTTCGGTACTTATTACAAATGAAATTGGTATGAAATCATTACAATTTTGGTACTATTTACACATGAAATTGATATGAAACATATACAATTTTGGTACAGTTATACATGAAATTCGTATGAAACCTATACTTTTTAGGTACTTATCACACTTGAAGTTGGTATGATTAGCACACTTGAAGTTGGTAGGAAACATATTCAATTTTGGTACTAGTTACGCGTGAAGTTGGTATGAAACCTACACTATATTCGAAACTTATTACACGTAAAGTTGGTATGAAACCTATACAATTTCGGTACTAAGTATACATAAAATTGGTATGAAATCTATATAAATTTGGAACTAGTTACACGTGAAGTTGGTATGAAACCTATACTATATTCGAAACTTATTACACGTAAAGCTATTATGAAACCTATACAATTTCGGTACTTAGTATACATAAAATTGGTATGAAACCTGTACTATTTTCAGTACTTAATACATTAAATTAGTATGAAATTTTTACAATTTTATTACTAAATACACAAGAAATTGGTACGAAATCTATACAATTTTGGTACAAGTTACACGTGAAATTGGTATGAAACCTATATTAGTTTCGGTACTTATTACACATGAAGTTAGTATGAAAGATATACAATTTTGGTACTAGTTACACATGAAGTTGGTATGAAACCTATACAATTTTTGTACTAGTTACATATGAAATTGGTATAAAACATATACTATATTTGGTACTTATCACGCGTGAAGTTGGTATGAAATCTATACAATTTCGGTACCAGTTACATATGAAATTGATATTAAAACTATACAACTTTGGTACTAATTACATATAAAATTGGTATTAAACATATATCATCTATTGGTATAGTTACACATGATTGGTATTAAATCTATACAAATTTGGTACTAGTTACTCATGAAATTAAATTTATACAATTTTGGTACTAGTTGTACATGATCTATTGGTATAGTTACACATGATTGATATTAAATCTATACAATTTTGGTACTAGTTACTCATGAAATTAATATTAAATTGGTATTCAACGTATACAATTCCGGTACTAATTACACAATATTGATGTTCAATGTATATATCGAATACAATTTTGGTACTAGTTGTACATGAAATTGGTATTCAACGTATACAATTCCGGTACTAATTACACAATATTGATGTTCAATGTATATATCGAATAAACAAACAATATCAAATTCAAAAAACAATAACAACATTTCTATAGAATCTTCTATTAATGTTAATATTCTATATCGAACAAACAAAAATATCAAATTCAAATAACATCAATTTCAAACTTTACAAACAATATTTGTTTGTTATGGTACTAGTTACACATGAAATTTGTATGAAACATATACTATTTTCAGTACTTATTACACGTGAAGTTGGTCTGAAACATATACTAGTTACACATGAGATATGTGTATATGAGTTGTATAAATGTCATTGACATTACTCTTTTCGATTGGGCATTGCGTGCAATGGGCTTAAGAGTAAACGTGCATGATGAATCGAGAATATGATTAGTGCATTATAAAGGATTATGTCAAATCGTGCTTTATTTCTACTTAACACTCGGAAGAGGCAATAGAATAACATATGATTTTTTGGCTAATAAACTGAAGAACACAACATAGTTGATAGTTGGGTGAAGTCGAATCTCTAGAATCCGTTTTCATTGATTTTCTCCACTTAAATATTCATCATCTTGTTAGTTTATTTTAATTATTTAATTAATTCTCCACTTAATTCGATTCATCAAGCACCTTTACTTTAAACCATTTCATGTAATGCCCAATTGAAAGGCGAAATGCCAAGGACATTTATACAACTTATATATAACATATCTCTATGCTCACAGAAGAGCATAGAATTTGTATTAATTCGTATTATGTGTTACTAAGACCAAATTACATAAGTTTAATACAAATTTCAATTGTATAGGTTTAATAGTACAGATATTATATAGGTTCCTTAATTCATACCAATTTTATGTATACATAGTACGAAAATTGTATAGGTTTCATACCAACTTCACGTGTAATAAGGACCGAATATATTATAGGTTTCGTACAAATTTCATGTGTAACTAGTACCAAAATTGTATAAGTTTCATACCAAATTCAAGTGTAATAACTACCAAAATTGTATATGTTTCGTACCAACTTCATGTGTAATAAGTACCGAAACTATTACCAATTTCACATGTAACTTGTACCAAAATTATGTAGTTTTCATACCAATTTCATGTGTAATTAGTACCAAACTTGTAAAAATTTCATACTAATTTAATATGTATTAAGTACCGAAAATAGTATACGTTTCGTACCAATTTCATTCATAATTAGTACCAAATTACATAGGTTTCGTACCAATTTTATGTATACTAAGTACCAAAATTGTATAGGTTTCATACCAATTTTACGTGTGATGAGTTTCGAATATAGTATAGGTTTCATACCAACTTCACGTGTAACAATTACCAAATTTATATAGATTTCATACCAATTTTATGTATACTTAGTACCGAAATTGTATAGGTTCCATACCAACTTTACGTGTAATAAGTTTCGAATATAGTATATGTTTCATTCCAACTTCACGTGTAACTAGTACCAAAACTGTATATGTTTCATACCAACTTCAAGTGTAATAAAATTGTATATGTTTCATACCAACTTCATGTGTAATAAGTACCCAAAAAGTATAGGTCGCATACCAATTTCATGTATAACTGTACTAAAATTGTATATGTTTCATATCAATTTCATGTGTAATTAGTACCAAAATTGTAAAGATTTCTTACCAATTTCATTTGTAATAAGTATCGAAAATAGAATATGTTTTGTACCAATTTTATTCGTATTTAGTACCAAAATTATATGAGTTTCATACCAATTTTATGCATAGTTGGTACCGAATTGTATACATTTCATACAAACTTTATGTGTAATAGGTTTCGAATATAGTATATGTTTCATACCAACTTCACGTATAACTAGTACCAAAGTTGTATATGTTTCATACCAAATTCAAGTGTAAAAAGGACCAAAATTGTATATGTTTCATACCAACTTTATGTGTAATAAGTACTGAAAAAGTATATGTTTCGTACCAATTTCATCTGTAACTTGTACCAAAATTGTATAGGTTTCCTACCAATTTCATATGTAACTAGTACCAAAATTGTAAAGATTTCATACCAATTTCATATGTAACAAGTATCGAAAATAGTAAAAGTTTCCTACCAATTTTATTCGTAATTAGTACCAAAATTGTATAGGTTTCATACCAATTTTATTTATATTTAGTACCGAAATTGTATAGGTTTCATACCAACTTCACGTGTAATAAGTACCGAATATAGTATAAGTTTTATACCAATTTCATGTGTAACTAGTACCAAAATTGTATTGGTTTCATACCAACTTCATGTGTAACTAGTACCAAAAGTGTATATGTTTCATAATAACTTCACGTGTAATAAATATCGAAAATAGTATATGTTTCATACCAATTTCATGTATAACTTGTACCAAAATTGTATATATTTCATACCAATTTTATGTATAACGTGTACCAAAATTGTATAGGTTTTGTACCGACTGTAATGATTTCTCAAAATTAAATGTTTGACTTTTAGTAGATGGGTATTATAGTCATAGGGAGTTAGGACAAAATTTTAAATTACAGTAAGGAGTTTGAATTAATTTTTTCTGACATGGGGACTTATTTCAAAATTAAGTTTGACAATGGGGATTTTTTTTGAGTTTCCCCTAATATATATGTAACAAAATTAAATAAATATATAGTATATATATAATACTTATTGTTATTGTAAAATAATAATAATTATAATATATATGTGGCTGGCTATATATATGTATATATAATAATAATAATAATAATAATAATAATATCCATATATATTATAATAATAATAATAAAATATAATAACAATAATAATAATACATAATATATACAAAAATAGTAATAAAATATAATTTATATATATAATCCTAATTAATTTTATTATAAAATAATAATAATAATAATAATAATAATAATAATAATAATAATAATAATATATATGTGTATATATACATATATATATACACACACATACATATTGGACAACTCATTGTTAATATCTTTAGAGATCAATCCATATGAAGCTTCAAAAGACGTATCAGCTTACCAGAGAGCGTACCTTGAATACATACATCGCTGAATAGAATATTTGATCATGTATATGATCAAATGTCCGTCACAAACATTATTATTGTACCCATTTAGCTTAAATGTAAAGAGTGATTTATATAATTGTCTGGCCTGTTGTTTGGACTAGTTAAGAGATAAGATGAGTTGGATTGATGTTGAGCATTATAGGGGGAAAACCTCTTATCATCATAGCCAATCATGCATATAATAAAATTTCTTTACATTATTCAATATAATGTCCAGTTTCCCCAACCATGACCACATAAATCTCATGCACCAATATAATACACTAACATGTTCTCAATTCATTTAGCAATTCAATAGATAATTGCATGCTACTCATAAATGAAGAGAGAAAGGCCATCGCCTTTTTATAAATACCATATACACATAATAGTGCTCACAAGCGAGCATCGAATAAGTCTATGTGTATCAAATGTATAAAACGCCGTGCTCAATACCGTCTCTGGTACTTCGATCTCTGGAATCACCTCAAATCCAAAGCTTGAGCTCAACTCCAAGCCATCGATGTACCTAATAACCTGCCCCAACAGAGACAAACCCAAACGGGGTGAGCATACCAATATCCCAAATTCCATAATCACAATAATACAATTCATAATTTACAAAATGTAAATGCTATGAAATATAAAAGATGCTCCCTGGATGTCACCATCCTCATCCGGGATTCCCTGTATTGTCCATGTTCTCAAAATAACAGAAACCATCAAATTCCCAAATGCCAGTTAATCATTACATTGTTTAACAAATCAAATTGCCACAATCCGATATCATAACAATAATATCAAATCATTAAACAATGATTACAATTATCCCATATATCTCATTTATGGTTCCATAGTTCTATCTCTTTGCTCGCTCTACAATAGCGGCATTTCATTCTCACATGCTCAACAGCAGTGGCGTCATAATCGATGTTCGCTCAAAGGCGACAACATCCCAATCATTACTCGCTCAAAAGCGACACCATATAATTCTCATTGTATATATGTCCATTCATAGTGATTACCATAATCCATGCAATTCAATATACATTTATTGCAATATAGCGTACCATGCACTCAACAATTGCAATTATAATAAAGGGCTATGCTCGTACGTCATACGTACCTTATCATTTCGTAGTTCGAGCCCAACCTTTCCTGAGTCCCACGACCCGATGAGTTAAGTGCTAACATGCAAATAACTCCCAATTAAACATAGGCATGCAATCACGTGCCCAAGCACGTTCACGATTCCAAAAATTACCGTCTATCCATGACGATTACCAAAATAAAAGCCCACTGGCTAAGCATACATAATACCCAAAATATACCATTTTACAAGTTTAAAAGATAGCCAAAATCCAACCAAGAATTCCGTTTTATTAAACTTTGGCTCCAACTAATCCATTTTAAAAGTATAGCATTCCCATTGGAATGTAAACATTGCCCCGGAAACGGGCTACTCAAACCCCGATTCCAAAATCCCGACATTTTTCCAAAATTCCAAAAAAAACATTTCCTACGGGCGGCGATCGATCGCCGCTTTTAGAGCGGTCGATCGCCCCTGTCCAGTGGGCAAAATTGCCTCCTCGCGATCGATCGCTACCCCTCACGATCGATCGCCAACCGGCTCGCGATCGATCGCCTAGACCACGCGATCGATCGCCTGCACTGTTCAACGTCACCAATTTTAGCAGCTGCTCGTCGCGATCGATTACCCCTCCTCGGCGATCGATCGCCACCTGCGATTTTCCGAAAAATTCAAGCTTCCATGGTGTTTTTGACACCCAAACTCAAAACCAACATCCCTAACTTCCTCAACACCGCCAATACACCCTTTAAACTCAATAAAAACACTAAAATCAACATTTTAGATTTTTAACCCAAAACCCCCAAATACAAATCCAACCCAAAAACTCAACCATTTAGCACAAAACCATAATCAAATCGAAGCTAAAGGTGAGGAGAAGAAGATTACCAGCCTTTCTTCAAGAAATCGAGCTCCCAAGCCGAGCCCCCATCGATTTGTTCCAAGAGGAGAAGAGGGGAAGGGTTTGGGGTGAGGAGAAAGAGGCGTGAGGGAGAGGAGAGAGGGAAATAATTCCGTAATGACGGAATACCAAGTCTATTTGGTATATATAGCCCTCAGGCTCCAAAATACCAATACTTCCACAACTACATCAAGATTCATTAAAAATCATCTGTTTTCAATAATTATCTCTCCAACTCAAATTCCACCACCAGCCCCAGTACAAAGTATTCCGGACCCCAGATTCCACCAAAAACCAAATTCCAAGGTTATCACCACGATGAGAATACATTCTCATCCATTGGATCCAACTGCTCCAAAAACAGGATTTAAAATCCCCGGGAGTCCCAAAACCACAATTAAATCCATTAAGGATTATTACCACACCGGGATTAACACCAATAATTTACGGGTATCATAATTATCCCCCACTAATAAAATTTCATCCTCGAACTTTGCATGGCGTACGTACTCCACGTATTGCCGCGATTACAAAATCCCAAACGGATTCACATTGTCGAGTCATGAACGTGTCATGAACGACATACCAACCGCGAGGATACCGACCTCGCACCAAAACCTGGAATAAGATAACCTCCCAAACCAGTACAACCCCAACAAAACTTCAGCATATCCCAATGCCAACCATTTCAAAGCAGTCAGCCAATCATAACTGCTAACCAAACGAATCATTTGCGATGCCAAAATAGATATCGCCCCAATGACATCTCCACGATGTTAAACATACATCGTTACTAAGGAAACCACTAGCACACAACAGTGTACCTAGACTACATCCGGCTTCCACTCTCCAAATCCATCTCCATCAAAGGAGTAGTTGCACCACTTTGCAACACGGATTGGGCCACGACACGGCCACTGATCAACACAAAACACATCTCCAAAAGATGTCTACATCCGAGTGTTCCAAGAATCATATCTTGGTCCAAACACACTATCAAGACTCCACAAGGTCTCAAGCTCCACAGAGGACATGCAAGACAATCAATTGCATTCCCGCCACACGCGTTAACCACAGCACTTATCCAATCCAAATTCTGGTCATCCCTTGTTTACCCTAGGATTCAACAATCCTAAAACAGGGAGGCTATTGAATTATCCAGCAAAATTACCATGGTCCCAAAATACGACAATCCCTCCTCAGGGGAAGTCAACCGGACCTCACGATTATTCCTCAGAATACATCGTGCCATCGAGAGTACCAATCTCAAGGTGCCACAATCCCTGACAAAGATTCGCCAAAACAAGCGTACTAGTCCGATACTCAACAAGTACCGAAACGCGGGCATTCGTACACACATACATGCCCAAGCACCTATACAACATGCATACTCAATGCAATAGGCTTGAGTATCTATAATAATACCCAAAATCCCAAAACCAACTGTCAATCCTCGATTATTCTCACTCCACGGAGAATGATGATTGGCAGACAAACGGTCAATGGCGTGATTCCAACATCAACACCTCACAAATCGACTCATTGAATCTCCAAAGATTCTCAATCGGTAGGTATATCAATACCACTTTTCTCACAAGGAAAATGTCATGAATCCATGACCTTCCAACCACCATTCGGAAACCTGGATATATTTATCAAAACATATCACGGAACCAAAAAAAAATACACAACAGGTTCAGAATAGTGCATCAAACCACTATTACCAAATCGAAACCCGTATACGCCATGTATACTCAAACTAATGATGCTCTGTACTAATGTCATAGTACTCCACAATCTCGAGCATTACACCGGAGACGTCTCCTCGAACGTCTCACCGGAAGTACGAAGCCATCACCTAGTCCAACACTAGTAGGGCTTACCCCGGTTGATTCACAATCAACCTTCAACCAATACCAGCTGTCTCCATGACAGTACAATCCAAATCTCTCCAAGAGATAAAGTCAATATAGTAGTGTTACCCCACTAGCTATATCTCACAATTCCAATTGTGACTCCCTTTGCATTCCATATGCAATGATGCTCAACTAGAGCTAACACCGACTTGTTGACACTCGTGTTGGTACTACCAACAAAATTGAGCTGTCCCAGTACAAGTCCCTCAAAACAATGGACGTATAAACGTCCCCGTGAGGTATTCCCTGCCTCAATCATCATGCCACATAGAGACTACAAGAGTCCACCATAAACTCTCATCGTATCACCGTACGATTCACCAAACTCGGTCCCAACGTGCCGTATAATGGCTCCAACGAGCATACTATATCACTGCCACGATAATTGGCTAGCAAATCGCTGCCTCCACAGGCTTATATCAAGCCTACCAACGTATCATATGTTCCATCCCGGTACATCATACTGTAACATCCATTTAGAGTAGTGGGTCATCATCCAATATGTCTCTAAAACACCAAAGCATAGTGGACATCCCGGTGTCCGTGCTCAACCACAAAGCAATCCTAATTCCATAGGATTTATTCCACACCCTTAGGGGTGGGTGTGATCATGTCTACCACATGTCACCTCGGCACAAGCAAGTAGTTCCCTCAACAACTACTCCTGTTACCAGTTACTCGGCCATAGCCTTTCCAACGAGTATACCCAAAGGTACCCCTACTCGTAAAATATTTACCTCAGATATGTGCTGCGGGACACTTCCTGTACGGCGCACCCAAAAATTCATCTAGCAATCTGCTCGGCATAATGGTCTCGTCAACTAGTGACCCAGACACTAACTTGTGCTCGCCATCGGCACTCAAACCTTATGACTAGATACATATACATAAATGTACTAATCATCGAAACGACGCTTCGCGTCTACATAGACATCCACTATGTTGTCGTCATCCCGTGACGGTACCTGTCAACATATGACATTCAAAATAACATCGTCAAACACATGACGGCATAAGTAAATCAACACATGATATCCACAATAATGCTAAATAAACAGTAATATGCCATACCTCATCGCTAACAAGATAGCGGCATACCTGTCTCCGTCGCCCAACAGTGGTACGCAATCAGTACCCATCGCTCGTAGGTGGCGTAATCCAGTGTCACGTACATAGCGGTATAACCCATCGCTATAGAATCAGCGGCACGATCCCTCGCCAGAGTCAACGGCATAAAACATTGCTATAGATATCCGGCGGTATGAACCACTGCCATAGATGTAGCGGAATGACCCGTCGCTATATAGTACTCGGCGGCATGAACCATCGCCAATAGATGTAGCAGAATGCAACGTCGCTATATAATACCCGGCGGCATGAACCATCACCAATAGATGTAGCGAAATGTACCATCGCTATATAATACCCAGCGGCATGAACCATCGCCAATAGATGTAGCGGAATGTACCCTCGCTATATAATACCCGGCGGCATGAACCATCGCCAATAGATGTAGCTAAATGAACCATCGCTATGAATACCCGGCGGCATAAATCATCGCCAATAGAATAGCCGATCCCTAGTCTTGTTACGGTAGTGTATTTTAATGCACCTCGCTTGCCATGACCGCGGCACTAATACCCCTTGCTTCGACATATCAGCGGCATAGAATAACCTCGCTCAAATGCGACATGCGGCAAAATCCTCGCTTCAACATTTGGCGGCAAATATTCTTTCCTCGCTACGATATGACAGCGACAAGTATTCTACCATCGCGTCAAGTGACAGCGGCAAAGCATTTATAATCATCACTCATCCATAACAACGACTCATGGGATATTCACCAATCATTCCATCTATACCTGCAATACAATGCATATTCCATATCCCAACATACATCATCATGAGTGTATTTTAATGCACCTCGCTCAAATGCGACATGCGGCAACACCCTCGCTTCAATATTTGGCGGCAAAGCATTAAAATCATCACTCCAATATATATAACCACAATGAGTGTATTTTAATGCACCTCGATTGTCATGACAGCGGTAAGTATTCTATCATCTCTTCAAGTGACAGCGGCAAAGCATTAAAATCATCACTCCAATATATATACAACCACAATGAGTGTATTTTAATCCACCTCGCTTGTCATTACAGCGGTAAGTATTCTATCATCGCTTCAAGTGACAGCGGCAAAGCATTAAATCATCACTCCGATATATACATGCAACCACAATGCATAATCCATGATGTATATAAAATGCAGGTTACCGTTTCGTGTCTTTCAACCCTGACCTTAGCCTTTCGTGTCATAGCGTCCCCTACAGGAACAATCCCAAACCATGAGCATACGATAATCCATAATCACCGCAATATGATTATAATGAGTAAATGCATAAACTATGAGTACAAAGTACTTCCTATATCCCAATGCATTTCAAAATGCTCCCTTTGGTTGTCCATGTGCCATAACTCACAATCATAATCAACAGATTAGATTATGATTCCATAGATGTCATGACATATAATTGTTCCACTATGATCACATATCATAAATGCACATAAGCAAAATAGTTGTGTCACACAACACTAACTACTATCATGCATAAATATGTGATACCCATCCCTATCAGCATGTTCCAGGCCCTCAACAGCCCCAAAGAGCAAACCACTCCTCTGATACCACTAATGTAAGGACCCCCGTGCCCTTAATCCATTATTAGTGTATTAATACATACCATTAGTGCATACAATCATACATGTAGGGGGGAAAATCTCTTATCATCATAGCCAATCATGCATATAATAAAATTTCTTTACATTATTCAATATAATGTCCAGTTTCCCCAACCATGACCACATAAATCTCATGCACCAATATAATACACTAACATGTTCTCAATTCATTTAGCAATTCAATAGATAATTGCATGCTACTCATAAATGTAGAGAGAAAGGCCCTCGCCTTTTTATACATACCATATACACATAATAGTGCTCACAAGCGAGCATCAAATAAGTCTATGTGTATCAAATGTATAAAATGCCGTGCTCAATACCATCTCTGGTACTTCGATCTCTGGAATCACCTCAAATCCAAAGCTTGAGCTCAACTCCAAGCCATCGATATACCTAATAACCTGCCCCAACAGAGACAGCCCCCATACGGGGTGAGCATACCAATATCCCAAATTCCATAATCACAATAATACAATTCATAATTTACAAAATGTAAATGCTATGAAATATAAAAGATGCTCCCTGGATTGCATCATCCTCATCCGGGATTCCCTGTACTGTCCCTGTTATCAAATAACAGAAACCATCAAATTCCCAAATGCCAGTTAATCATTACATTGATTAACTAATCAATTTGCCACAATCCGATATCATAACAATAATATCAAATCATTAAACAATGATTACAATTATCCCATATATCTCATTTATGGTTCCATAGTTCTATCTCATTGCTCGCTCTACAATAGCGGCATTGACGTCATAACCGATGTTCGCTCCTATCATTACTCGCTCAAAAGCGGCACCATATAATTCTCATTGTATATATGTCCATTCATAGTGATTACCATAATCCATGCAATTCAATATACATTTATTGCAATATAGCGCACCATGCACTCAACAATTGCAATTATAATAAAGGGCTATGCTCGTACGTCATACGTACCTTATCATTCCGTTCGAGTCCAACCTTGCCTGAGTCCTACGACCCGATGAGTTAAGTGCTAACATGCAAATAACTCCCAATTAAACATACGCATGCAATCACGTGCCCAAGCACGTTCACGATTCCAAAATTACCGTCTATCCATGACGATTACCAAAATAAAAGCCCCCTGGCTAAGCATGCATAATACCCAAAATATACAATTTTACAAGTTTAAAAGATAGCCAAAATCCAACCGAGAATTCCGTTTTATTAAACTTTGGCTCCAACTAATCCATTTTAAAAGTATAGCATTCCCATTGGAATGTAAACATTGCCCCGGAAATGGGCTACTCCAACCCCAATTCCAAAATCCCGACATTTTTCCAAAATTCCAAAAAAAACATTTCCTACGGGCGGCGATCGATCGCCGCTTTTAGCGCGATCGATCGCCCCTGTCCAGTGGGCAAAATCGCCTCCTCGCGATCGATCGCTACCCCTCGCGATCGATCGCCAACCTGCTCACGATCGATCGCCTAGACCACGCGATCGATCGCCTGCACTATTCATCGTCACCAATTTTAGCAGCTGCTCATCGCGATCGATCGCCCCTCCTCGGGATCGATCGCCACCTGCGATTTTCCAAAAAATTCGAGCTTCCATGGTGTTTTTGACACCCAAACTCAAAGACAACATCCCTAACTTCCTCAACACCCCCAATACACCATTTAAACTCAATAAAAACACTAAAATCAACATTTTAGATTTTTAACCCAAAACCCCAAATACAAATCCAACCCAAAAACTCAACCATTTAGCACAAAACCATAATCAAATCGAAGCTAAAGGTGAGGAGAAGAAGATTACCAGCCTTTCTTCAAGAAATCGAGCTCCCAAGCCGAGCCCCCATCGATTTGTTCCAAGAGGAGAAGAGGGGAATGGTTTGGGGTGAGGGGAAAGAGGCTTGAGGGAGAGGAGAGAGGGAAATGATTCCGTAATGACGGAATACCAAGTCTATTTGGTATATATAGCCCTCAGGCTCCAAAATACCAATACTTCCACAACTACATCAAGATTCATTAAAAATCATTTGTTTTCAATAATTATCTCTCAAACTCAAATTCCATCACCAGCCCCAGTACAAAGTACTCCCGACCCCAGATTCCACCAAATACCAAATTCCAAGGTTATCACCACGATGAGAATACATTCTCATCCATTGGATCCAATGACTCCAAAAACAGGATTTAAAATCCCCGGAAGTCCCAAAACCACAATTAAACCCATTAAGGATTATTACCACACCGGGATTAACGCCAATAATTCCTGGGTATCACATGGTGGTGGGTTTTCCATTGGTTGGAGGTAAGGCGACGGTGATGGGGTTGGATTTGGCTCAGGTGAAGTGCCATGTGGGGTTGGTGGAGTCGCTAGTGGATTTGGTCACGAAGGTGGGTTTGGGGTTGGAGCCGACGGTGTTTCTGGTGGTGGGATCGGCTTTGGCGGTGGCTTGGGTGGAGGGTTAGTCGATTTAGGCTTCGTGTGGGGTATTAAGCTAGGCCATCCCGAGCTATGGCTCGGTTGGTTGGTGTCTTTCTCCATTCTCTAGGTGGTGGTTGTGCAGCAACCCCGCCGCTTGCCATGAATCTATTTAGATGGTATGTGTGGGATTTGGGCGGCTCTCGCACATTATTTTGTTTGTGCATGTCTTATCGGGCGCTCTTTCCGTTTTTGGTCTTTTTCATAATTACATATGTTATCTTAATATTGTGTATGTGGTATTTGGTGGTTTTGATGTTATTTGTAGTAGTCATGCTCTATCAAATTCTAGTTGGCCTGTTTTTTGGTGTACTAGTGGCCTTACTATTTGGATTTAGTTTGTGCTGCTTGGTGGCGTATCTTTTTCGCCTATTTTGATGGTTTTGGTGCTGAGGCACTAGTTGGTTGTGACTCAAAGACTGCTGGGTGGTTCGGTTTTGTGCGCCACACTGTGATGGTATTTGGTCGTTGGTTTTACGTTTAGGATTTGGATAAAGGAGTTTGCTCGTTTGGTGTCGTTCTATCAGTTTATGTCTCTTGTTTACCCGACTTTGTTCCTTCATTTAGCTCTCGACCTCACCATGACGTCTGTGGTTTGAGGGGACCTGGTTCGGCTTTGGTGGTCTCTGCTATTGAGTGGTCAAGTTCTTGAGCATCCGCTGTGACTCATTTCCTATATGCGCACTTTTTGGTGTCTGTGTTATCCCATATTAGATCTCTATTTATATGGCTTGTTTTTCGTTGGATTAGCCGTGCTTTGTAGTCTAGACTAGCCTTTGATGTATGTTGGAACTGAAGAGGGGGGGGTGAATGAGGTTCCTTGGCTACTTTAGCGTTTTAAAATGAATTTGTAAAAAGTCGAGTTTGCGCTGCGGAAGACTTGATGTCAATCGACAAATAAACAATATGAAGAAATAAATAAATGCATAAAGTAAATAAAGTGATAAACGACACAAATATTTGTTATAGAAGGTCGGCGATGAATCGCCTACGTCTCCTCTTCCCGGCTAGAAAACGTCCAACTGAGGTTCCACTAGAACAACTTTGATCTTGGCCTTAAGGGCTCCAAGTTAGCAACAACACACTCTTCCCGAGTAACACACTCTTCACGAGTCTTCTTGACCTTAAGGGCTCCAAGGATAGCCACACACAAACTCTTCCCGAGTTACCCACACTCTTCACGAGTCTTCTTGGCCTTAAGGGCTCCAATGACAGCCACACACTTTGCACCAACTTCACTTGTTGATGTCTTATACAATTTACAACTTGCATCGGTGTTGGAGGACCTTGCAATAAATCAAATAACACCTTCACGGTGTAACAACACGAAGAATCAAAAAGCTCTCACACAAGAAATAAATTACAAACTCCAATACAACACAAATGTATGAAGTTTGCAATGCTATAATATTGAGCAAAGCTTTCTTGTAGTGTACCCTCTTATTTCTTATCTTCAAATTGATCCAAAAAAATCCATATTTATAGTGTAGAAGGCTCCCAAGGCTCCTACTAGTCGTTGCTACACATAAGGCTTGAATTACTCCAAGATCGCCTCGGACATCGCCTCGGGCGATCATCAAATTACATAGATCGCCTCAGGCGAGTGCCGATCGCCTCAGGCGATCGTCTCCCAAAAATAATTTCGTAGCCTTCAATGATCATAAACTTTCATCACCTCAAACGAAGTCTCCACCTCAAATGTTCCAGGCATCGCCTCAGGCGATCTAGCCATCGCCTCAGGCGATCTCGCCATGCGTGCGGTCCTCGGCGTCGCTTCAGTCGATGAGCGTGGCGAAGTCTTGATTGGTTGCCATCGCCTGGAGCGATGGTCATCATCGCCTGTGGCGATCCTGCCTAGTCCTTGCACAATTGATGTCCTTCAAACAATCCACTTTCAACCATCTAAACCTGTACACTAAGTAGACACATTAGTATAACAAACACAAGTTTTGTTGATCATCAAAACTCACAAATAATTCGGAGATAAATTAAGCATTAAACTCAACAATGCGTTTAAGGCTCAACAATCTCTCCCTTTTTGATGATAACAAAACTTGATAAACTTGAAGATGTAATATGCATGAAATATGAGTAAACAAGACTCCCCCTTAACAAATGCATAGCACATACAAGTTTTACCAAGTAAAGCATAATACTAAACACTCTCCCCCTCAAACCATGCATGTAGCTTCAAGTTTATCACAAAATTCTCCCCATTTTTGTGATAATCAAAAAGCACAAAGTTCAAATAAACATAGCACAAGTATATGTTGACACATATCCATAGTCTGACAATTTTCACATGTTCTTCATGAAGCATGTAATAGCCATAACAAGCATAAGATTAAATCATTTAGAGGAAGACAAACATGCGTTTAAGACAATTTACAACAATGAATTCTAATTTTTGCAAAGTGTGCATATGTTCTACCAATAGTTCATGCACTCATGCCCAATAGACATTAAAATTCTCAATGCAACATTATAAACATTTGATAAGTTAATGGGAATAAAATCATTGAGGCCATAGAAATAATAAAGTTATATGAAATTCTCAATCCATTTTTCTATGATCCAAGATTGAGCATCTAAATAATTATAGCATGCTTAATCACATTTAATTGCACATTTCATATTCAAAGAGAACTCATGGCACATCAAGATATTTATCATAAAGAGATAAGCATAAATCATGCATTAAACAATTTAAATGTGCATATGCTAAGGGGAAATGTAATTTACTACAAATAAATATTTGAGCTTCATTAGTTATTGATCACAATTAATTTGTGCCAATGAAATTTTTCATTGCTCTTTTAAATGCACAAAATAAATTTACCTTTGATGATATGAGTGAGTTCATATCATTGGTCCTTTACCTCGTGCTTCCTCTATTGTGGTGCATAAGATGATTTCCTCCCTTGAGGTGCTAGTGCATTCATCCTCTCTCCCTTTGTTGTTCCTACAAAACATTTTTGATTGGAGGTTCTTTGGTACCCATTTGATTTTTGGGTCCTTACGGGTTAGCTTTCATCGATGCCTTTGGAATCCATTTCCACCTCTTGTTTGGTTGGTATTGATTTTTAACAAATCTACATTTGTTTCTGATATGACCAACCTTGCAACAATAAGTGCAAGTAGGGGAAATATGCTTAGCTTTAGGCAACAAGTTTGAAAAAGTTTTTGATTTGCTAGAAAAGCCTAGTCCGGCTTTATCGATGCTATATCGTTGCAAGCCAATCAATTCTTCCAACTTTAAGCTGTTTCACTAAACTTGCAAAATGATTTCTTCACAGATTTTAATTCATTTTTCAATGAATTATTTTCTTCATCTCTCTTGGCTAACTCAAGCTTGAGCAATTTGTTACTCATCTTGGTTTTGCCAAGAACATCAATAAGCTCATTATATGTTTCTAATAAATCATCAAAAGGTGGTACCTCATCGTCGCTTTCCTCTTCTTCGTCATTTGCGTCATCTTTGGCCATGAGACAAAGGTTTGTTGCTTCTCTTCATCGGAGTCACTATCACTCCATGTGGCCATTAAAGCTTTATTCTTCCCTTTAACTCATTCTTCTCCCTAGGACATTCATTAGCATAATGACATTTATATTGACAATTATAACATGTTACCTCTTGTTTGGAATCATGTTTGGTGGCACCAGAGGTCTTTGGCTTGTTGTATTTGTTGTAGAATTTCTTGAACTTTCTTGTGAACAAGATCATCTCTTCATCATCTTCGTCATCGGATTGATCTTTCCTCTCGATCAAGGCTATCCCCTTTCTTATGGATTTATCTTCCTCCTTTAATCCATTCCGGGTTGACACTTCAAGCTCATGAGTTGCTAAGGTTCCATGGAGTTCATCAAGATCATATGACGCACTATCTCCTTTGTTGGATTCAATGATTGTCGTTCTCTTGGCATCCCATTCTTGAGGTAAGGCTCTAAGGACTCTTCTTCATATTTGCTTTGGAGGATACTTTTCTCCAAATTGGGCAAGCTCATTGATAATTTGAGTGAGCCTTCTAAACATTGAGTCAACGTTTTCTCTGGACTCCATCTCAAAGGTTTCATACTTGAGTTGCAATAGATCAATCTTTGTCTCCTTCACTTGATTGGTGCCCTCATGACAAATTTGTAATTTACGGTTGAGCACATCGAGATACGGTTGTACTCCTTCATATCTAAAGCACAATGCAAAATATTAATAGCTTTAGCTTTTTGAGAAATTAAAATCATATCCGCCCTTGTAAAGTCTTCCATTTCTTTGGGAACATTCTTTCCCTCAACTTCCTTTAAAGAAATATGTGGACCTTTTACAATAATCTTCCATAGATCATAATCTCCGGATTGAATATATAGAGAAATTCTATTTTTCTAATATCCGTAGTTATCTCCCGTGAAGAGCGGAGGACGATTGGTCGATTGACCTTGAGCAAACTCATTTGCTAGATTAGCCATAAATTTTTTTTTGATTTAAAACAAAAATCAAATGGCTCTGATACCACTTATTGGAACCGAAGAGGGGGGGGGGGGGGGGGGGTGAATGAGGTTCCTTGGCTACTTTAGAGTTTTAAAATGAATTTGCAAAAAGTCGTGTTTGCGCTGCGGAAGACTTGATGTCAAATGACAAATAAACAATATGAAGAAATAGATAAATGCGTAAAGTGAACAAAGCGATAAACGACACAAATATTTGTTATAGAAGTTCGGCGATGAATCACCTACGTCTCCTCTTCCCGGCTAGAAAACGTCCAACTGAGGTTCCACTAGAACAAATTTGATATTGGCCTTACGGGCTCCAAGTTAGCCACAACACACTCTTCCCAAGTAACACACTCTTCACGAGTCTTCTTGGCCTTAAGGGCTCCAAGGATAGCCACACACAAACTCTTCCCGAGTTACCCACACTCTTCACGAGTCTTCTTGGCCTTAAGGGCTCCAAGGATAGCCACACACTTTGCACCAACTTCACTTGTTGATGTCTTATACAATTTCCAACTTGCGTCGGTGTTGGAGGACCTTACAATAAATCAAATAACACCTTCACGGTGTAACAACACGAAGAATCAAAAAGCTCTCACACAAGAAATAAATTACAAACTCCAATACAACACAAATGTATGAAGTTTGCAATGCTATAATGATTTTGATTGAGCAAAGCTTTCTTGTAGTGTACCCTATTGTTTCTTATCTTCAAATTGATCCAAAACATCCATATTTATAGTGTAGAAGGCTCCCAAGGCTCCTACTAGCCGTTGCTACATATAAGGCTTGAATCGCTCCAAGATCGCCTCGGACATCGCCTCGGGCGATCACCATCGCCGCGCTCCAACGGTCACCAAATTACATAGATCGCCTAAGGTGAAGTGCCGATCGCCTCAGGCGATCGTCTCCCAAAACTAATGCCGTAGCCTTCAATGATCATAAACTTTCATCGCCTCAAACGAAGTCTCCATCGCCTAAGTAGACACATTAGTATAACAAACACAAGTTTTGTTGATCATCAAAACTCATAAATAATTCGGAGATAAATTAAGCATTAAATTCAACAATGCGTTTAAGGCTCAACAATGTACTTCTCTTATTTAATCTAATATAATACCTTTTATGCTAACAAAAATAGAGCTTGACACAAATAAAAACTAAATCCACCAAATGCGTGTTTTTGCTCTTAGATATCCCTCAACGTAGGAATGATCAAAAGTTTGGTTTAATTAAACTAACTGAACGAATCGAATTAATTCGAAAGTTTGGTTTGGTTTATCCGGAAGTTCGATTTTAATATTTTAAATATTGGTTTTGTTTTTTGTTTTTCATTTTAAAAAAAACAGGTTAACTGCCTTTGGAGGCTTAGGGGACCACTGCAAGTCCGCTACTTTCCTCAGAGTCCCAGATATGGGGACAACCGACAAGTGTTGCAATCATTGTAAGAAACGCGGCTTTTAAGATTTGTTCGTACCGGGAGATGTGATTCGCGTACTTACTACGCTGGATAGTTCTATATTGACTAACTCCTGGGTGTGGTCCATCTTTGTTAGGAATCAACCTTTGATATGGCCGATCCTGGTATGAGGGACCACACTACTTTTAGCAATGCCCTTCAAACCAATGTGCCAATGGTTGGCCTGTTGGGCTTAATGGACACTAGCCCAACTAGACAACTATAAATATGTCAGTCATTTTCTAGGTTTGATAATTGATTCCATTCACTCTCATAGAAACGCTAACACCAATTTATTTAATTTCTAATTAATTAAATTTTAATAAATGATGCGATTAGTGGGAAACGATAGAATAAATTAATTATTGTGATATAATTACATGTGATGTATTTAGTACAATTACATATGATGTAATTGTTTAGTTTAATGTTTAATTACGTATGATGTGATTGCATGATGGATGATTACGAGCCTTGACCAATGTGTTTAGATGAATTCTTAGGTTTTTATTGTTTCATTATAATTGTGTTTTTGGTTATCGGGCCCGCGAGCCTGTTCTCTATATATTTCTGATGTATCCCACCCCGGATTTGTGTCCCTATTCTCTTGTTTGCACTATTTAAATGTAAAATCATTAGAATTAGTGGGAGACCGAGATTGAAGATGGAGCATCAAGAATCAAGACATTTATAATGGAAGCAAAAATGTAATAGGATTGCATTACATACCTGCATCACCTTAGATAGACTTGTGATCCACGTATGGCTCACGTGGATCAATTAGAAAAATGCCGTAATAGTCCATATTTATTTTTATTGTGCATATGATGTATGATAAATGTTTGTTTATGTGTTTTATTAGTACATATGATTGCATGAATAAACATAGTTGCATGAATCCGGCAAACAAACAAACAATCACATGATGAGATTTGAAAATTATTAAATCCCTCTTTTGAATAGGATTCAAAACTTTTAATATCAAACTGATAAGGGGAGCTTAAAAGGGTTTGTTGCTTCCTATCTTCCATCAACAGTTAAGCCATGAGACGTTACTTGTGTCATATTGCCTTACTCACCCACGTGGGGGGCTCTGACATGGGAAAGCTGTGTGTCTAATTGCCACTTAATTAAGGGTGCTGTTATGTTAACCTTTTAGATTACTCACCCACGTGGGGTCTTTTGGGCGTGACATTTTCATCCATGGGATGGGTTAGTTTGACGTGAGAAGGAATAATTGTCCTACCCATGTAGGGTTATGCCAATCGCGAG
The DNA here is from genome assembly GCA_907163345.1 of Haberlea rhodopensis. NCBI lineage: Eukaryota > Viridiplantae > Streptophyta > Magnoliopsida > Lamiales > Gesneriaceae > Haberlea > Haberlea rhodopensis. The sequence continues at coordinate 446,798 of CAJQUN010000078.1, forward strand.
ACAAATATCTTGGGGGTTGCATATGATGCAATTGTGATCTACCTTTAGTATCATGAAGCCGGTGGGCCCACGTCCGAGGTTTTCATGAGCTAGTTGGACTCCAAGCCCACTAAGAAAATATGATTTTCCGTTCATTTGTCATGAGGGTAATGAATTCGAAAACTTTATTGGGAGCATTCAATAACTAAAGTCCATAGTTTTTTAATTAATTAATAATCAAACGGTTTGCTTATATTTTCTGTTTATTCTCAGTATTGTGATTGTCGTGAATCCGATTACATCAAGTCTAGATATAAACAAATTAACCGGACCAAATTATTTTGATTGGCTATTAATTTAAAATAGTATTTGCTTCTGAGAAGTTGCTTTATATCCTTGTTGGGAAGCATCTTGTTGAAGTGCCTCCGGAATTCGTCTAATGAAGAGAACACCACACTTTTGAAGTGATGAGACGATGATCTCGAGACTAGGTGCTATATGATAGCATCAATGTCAAATGAGTTCAACATGGATATGAGAAATTTGTTCACACTGCTGATAATTTCCAACACCTGCAAATGTTGTTAGGTGAACGAAAGCGATTACTGAGACTCGCAACTTCAAGAGCTATTTTCATTTCACATGCAAAATGGGGCTTTGGTCTATGAGCATGGTGTAAGAAAAATACCTCTTCTTGAGAAATTGGAAAATCTGAATGTGACAATACCCCATTAACTGACGGTAGATTTGATCTTATAGTCAAAATGTTGGAAACTCACGAGTCATTGATTTAAAAGGAGAAACCTGTTCTTCTTGTCGAATCTTCTTCCAATGGTAGGAAGAGTTCAAGGATAAAGAAGAGGAAGGGAAATGGTTCCCAACCTCAAAAGACGAAAAAAGGATATAGTAGCAACTAAGAAAGGAGAGTCATCTATGTTTTCACTGCTGGTCACTGACGCAAAATTGTAAGGAATACCTAGACTATAAGCGTTCTAGAAAGGGTATGTTTTATATTAAACTTAAATGTTTCTATTGGTTCTACTTCTTTGGTATATGATGTCAAATGTGCTCGCATTTTTGCAAAGAGTTGCATGTGATGAGAAGAAGTAGAGAGCCCTAGGAAGGTGACACCTACCTGAGGCTAAGCATTGTAGCAGGAGTTGTTGCAAAGGCTCTTTGAAACATTTATTTAATATAAAATATTGAACTGGTTAGGATCTGGTTTGAGCAATTATTTACTTGTTATAGATTTAATCATAAACATTGTTCATATGTTGATAGAGAATGATATTCTTTTAAATTTGCGAATATGATTTGCAGTTTTTTAAGAATGCATGTTTTATTGAATCTGGTGAACTTATGAACGATTAGTATGATTATGTTCAAAGAATATAAAAGGAATGATAACTTAAATCCCGCATATCTTTAGCATGTGCTGAATGTCCATTGAATTTGATTCATATGGACGTATGTGGAGCATTAAATGTTAGTGCAAGAGGATGTTGAGTTATCTTAAAGTGAATGTGATTCTCTCTGAGTAACAATTACATATTTGTTGAACATAATTCATACCAATGCAGTGACCAAAACTCCATATACAATATGGACTGAAAAATAATCCAAATTTTTTATTTGAGATTGTTCAGCTTATGTGAAACAGCCAGTGAGAGATGGGTTGGATAGTTGATCCATCTTATGTTATTTTGTGGAAATTTATATTATCAATTGGAGGCAAAGTGTTTGTTTCGCAAGTGCAATCTTTCTAGAGAAAATGTTTCTATTGGAAAGGAATGACAGAACAATATAACTTGAAAGGGTTCAAGAACCACAAGCCACTGGAAAAGTGAAAACGGTGAAATTAATTGAGTCAATCATAACCTTTGATTTACACACACCAATGAGAGTTGAAAATATTTCAAGAACTCCTGATAAATTGAATTTACTCATAGAAAGTAATCAAAATGATTTTGACCATGGATGTGATCCTAGGACTTTCAAGGAGACGATGTTGGACATCGTTTCGGGATATTAGCGAGATGCTATGAGATTTGAAATAGATTCCATGTACTCTAATAAGGTACGTGCCTTAGTAGATCATCTTTGGGAATTGTTCTCATTGGCTGCAAATGGATTTACAAGTGAAAGCTTGGAGTGGATGGAAAGGTAGTGACCTTCAAAGCTTGACTAGTGATAATCGGTTATTCTCATAGGCAAAGAGTTGTTTATGATAAAAATTTTATCGGTTATGATGATATAGTCTATTTGGATTTTATTAGTTATATTTTTATATTATGAATATGAGATATGACTAATGTATGTGAACACAACATTTCTCAGTGGTGGCATTGAGGTAGAAATGTAGCAGCCAAATGTGTTTACAACTTCTTGGAGTAATAAAAATGTTTTCAAACTCCATAGGTCCATTTATAGGCCTAAGAAGGCATCCCGAAGTTTGAACTTCCGTTTTGATAACATCATCAAAGTGTTTGGTTTTGTTAAAAATCCGGAAGTGACATGTGTGTGCAAAAGGGTTAATGGGAGCACGGTTACATTTGTGATGCTTGAAGTCGATTATATCATGCTCATTGTGAATGGTATTGGATTAATCAATTAAAGCATGATTATCTACTAATTTCTCCATGAAAGATTTGGGAGAAGCGTCATACGTACTTGACGTAAGGATCTATAGGGATAGATCTAAAGGATGCTTGAGATCTCTCAATCTAGGTACATAAACACTGTGCTAAAAGGGTTAAGCATAGAATAGTCAAAAAATGAGTTACTTCATAATATGTCATAGTATTCATCTCTCGAGTCATTGGGTCTTAAGATTGATGAGGAGAGAGAAAAGATGACATTGGTACCTTATGTTTCGACTTTTAATAACATAATGTATACTATGTTATGTACTTGGCCTGATGTACGTTCTTAGAGTAATCAGCAGATATCGGACAGATCCCGGTGAAGTCACTGGAAAACTGTGAAAATAATCCTCAAGTACTTATGAAGAACTTAGGATATGTTCATAGTTTTTGGATCTGTAAGTGAAGAAATAAAAGTTGAATCGGATTTTAAAGATGACAAAACAGATCAGACCGATCGAGCCATATCAAAAAAGATCAGACCGAAATAGTCTATCGCAAAATCAGAACGGATCGATGCAACCAGTCTGACCAGATCGAAGCACAGATCAGCTCAATAAAGATCAGATCAGAGCAGACAAAGTTATATAAGCTTCGTCCTTCAGTCCGAATCATTAACGGCTATTTATTGAAGCATTTAATGATGCATTTAATGCCGAAAAAGACCAATGACTGAAGATTACCTTAAAAGGTAAGTAGACGAAGGAGAGTCTACCTGACAAACACCGAAAGCACAGACCAGAAGGGAAAGTGCCTAAAAGAAGAAGACTGAAGCTTGTTCAGAGAATGAACAGAGTCAAGAGTTGCACAGAAAAGGAAATAGTGTCGTTGGTATAAACAAATATATAAGGATGCAACTAAGGTACTCGAAAAGGAGGACTGATCAATCTAAACAAAAAGAACACAAGCTTACAAGCCAAAACATTCTTGAGCAGAACCATCGCTGAAAGATATTCACCTTACCAGTCTGCTCAAAGTTTTCATAAGCACATCTTATTGTAATATTTGATCATCAAAGGATCACTCTGTGCGTAGATAAATTCACACTCTCTTTTGTATTTGTACTAAGATAGAAGAGTGAGATTCAATTGTAACTGTCAGACAGATTGTGTCTGAACAGATCGAGAGACTAGGAGTTTCAGTCTGGTAGTGGGGTAAATCCAGCTGAATCGGGGTTTTACAAGTGGTTGTATTACTCAAAGTCTTCTAGTGAATCCTTCCTTGATTGGAAGAAGGGGAGACGTAGAAGGATTTGCCTTCAAACTTCCAGAAACACATCTTGTCTATTTACATTCTGTATTGCATTACATTTTATAAGCCATCAAGCCGTTCTTACTAGCCAAGAACAGACCGTTTCCGCACTCTCATATTCAGTGGTCTGTTCTGCTTAAAGGTTGATTAAGAACCAGATTTCAATCACTAATCTGAGAGAAATCAATAAGGATTAATTTTAAAAAGGAGTGTTCATTCACCCCCCTCTAAACACTCCAGCCCGATCCTAACAAGTGGTATCAGAGCAAGTCGTCTTAATCATCAAAGATACTTGGACTGATAGCATCCTTCAACAAGATTCCCATGTTTTCAAAAGAAGATTATGATGATGGAGAATCATAATGCAAGCTCACCTAGCAGCACATGATGACAATATGTGGTACGTCATTACAGACGGACCAATGAAAATATTAAAAGTGAATCCTGCACTAGGAGGATTAAGTGGCGAACCTCAAATGATCAAAGAAAGAGAGGGCCACCTGGACAAATGAAGAAAGAAAGAAAGCAAATCTAGACAACGTAGCCAAATACATCTTGTTCAAAACATTGGACAAGAACAAGTTCAGCAAGATTAAAATGTGCTCAACTGCCAAAAATTTGAGAGCATAAAGATGAAGCTTGGAGAAACTCTAAACGAGTTTGATGAAAGAGTCACTGGCATTATCAATGAACTGAATGGTCTGGGCAAGGACTATTCTAACAGATAGATTGCTCTGAAGGTAATGAGAGCATTGCCAAAGGAATGGGATGTCAAGACAATTGCAGTGAGGGAGTCTAAAAATCTGAACAAGGTCTCCATGACTTGTTCGCAGATCTTAAGGCGTATGAGTTTGAACTGATCACCAGAGGTGAAGCAGAGCCATTCACCTCTCAACCAAACAATGGCAGCCATTCCAGACCGAACCACCCATTCAACAGACCGATCTATCGAACAGATAAGTAATGATGCTATGTCATTATTTATCAAAAAATTTGGTAAATTTATGTCTAAAATAAAAGGAATTTTAAAACTTCTCATCATTATAAATCAAGAAAAGATGATACTGTTAACGATCAGGCTTGCTACAATTGTGGTAAGACCGGACAATTTATTGCAGACTGCACCAGACCGAAGAAAGAGGAAACAAAAGAAAGACATCATGATGACAAGAAAAAGAAGCATTACAAAGATCATAAAAGTCATCATGAAAGTCCCAAAAGGTTCTGGTAGCAAAGGAAGGTAACAGCAAGTGGGCTCAGACTGACTCAGAATCAGAGAGCTCAGAATGTTCATCCAGTGAAAGCGAGGAGGAAATCCAATGCCTAATGGTAGACGAGGAGACGAGTCAAATGGACGAGGAGACGAGTCAAATGGATTAGGTATTCGACTTTGATTCAAATGAATTCACACGAGAAGAGCTCATGTCTGCACTGCAAGACATGGCTAATGATTATAGAATATTAGCTGAATCGCTTGAGAAAACTAAAGCTAAAACCAAAGATCAAACAGATAAGCATATCAAACCAAGCTGCTCTGAGCTAGGTGAATGCAATAATCTGAAGATCGAGCTGGATAAGCTGAAAATCTCTTACGAACAGCTCCATGAAGAAAATGAGAGAATTAGCACACAAAATGCTAAACTTTCTCACATTTTCAAAACATGGACAAAATCAAGAGCATCATTGGAAGAGTTACAAGAGGTACAAAGAAGTGTCGGTGACATCACTGGCATATGCTTTGGCACCAATGAATGCACCAAAGATGAATCTGAGTTGCTGTTGGAAAAGAACAAAATCAAACAAATGAGATTTGTTAGATCCAGCACAATATATGAATCCGAAGTGCCTATAATTCAAACGGTAACCTCCTTCAAGGATCAAGGTTTGAGAAAAGGAATTGGGTACGTTAACCAAGCCAAGGAAAAGGCACCAGACCAAACCCAAATGTGCAAAATCTAAGGCAAGGAAGACCACCCAACTACCACAACTCACAACCAGTTCAACGAAGATATAGGTTACCTTATAGGAATCAAAGGCTTCCATATCACACACATCATCACACACAACATCGAAACAGATCAGCATACACCACACCCGACACACACAAGCCATTAAAGTTGATTTAGGTGTGGGTCACAAAGGGCTAATCTGTTCTGGACCCAAGTAGGATTGGGTACCAACAATTATTGTGTTTGATGACAGGTACTAAAGAAGCAAGTGTCGGACTGGTACTTAGACAGTGGATGTTCTCGACACATGACGGGAAACATCGAGCTGCTGTCTGAAATCACAGAATGTGCTGGTCCTAAGATTACTTTAGGGGATAACTCAAAGGGTAAGACCGTGGGCAAGGGTAAGATTGTCCATGGTAATATTATTATCAATGATGTGCTCTTAGTTGAAAATCTATGCTATAATCCGATTAGCATAAGTCAATTATGTGATAATGGTTTTGCTGTAGAATTTCACAATAACACGTGCACTGTCAAATCATCAGATGGTATGACCATGCTTGTAGGAATCAGAAATGGAAATACTTATAAGATTAACTGGAATTTCGCCCAACCTGATAATCCTACTTGCTTCATCGCGAATAATGATAATAAACACTGGCTATGGCATAAACGCTTGAATCATCTTAACTTTAAGACTATTTCCAGCCTGTGTAAACATGATTTAGTTGTCGGTCTGCGAAAGATCGACTTTGCTAAGGATAAGATCTGTGAAGCTTGCCAAATGGGCAAACAGATCAGATCATCATTCAAGAACAAGAATGCCAAATCCTCCTCACTTTTCTTAGAACTATTGCATATGAACTTGTTTGGTCCTATACCAATAACAAGTTTAGGGGGAATGCGGTATACTCTTGTTGTTATTGATGATTACTCACGCTTTACATGGACTATATTTTTTAGCAGTAAAGATCAGACCGGTCCGGAGTTGATCAAGCTACTAAAATGCGCTCAGAATGAAAGATCATCTGGTATATATAGAATTCGAAGTGACAAAGGCATTGAATTCTCAAATCAGAATCTTGAATCCTTTCTAGAAGACCAATGAATTAAGCATGAATTCTCAGCCGCTTGAACTCCTCAACAAAATGGAGAACAGAACGCTTAAGGAGACAGCATGAACAATGCTTGCTGATTCTGGTATTTCCGAAAAGTTCTGGGCAGAGGGTGTAAATACTGCATGCTATACACAAAATCGATCCATGATTAACAAGAAGCTAAATTTAACACCATATGAAGTATGGACAGGTAACAGACCGACTATCTTTTATTTTCATGTATTCGGCTGCAAATGTTACTTCCACAACAATGGTAAGAATCATCTTACAGCATTTGAAGCTAAGTCAGATAATGGAATACTCCTAGGATATTCATCTATTAGTAAAGCTTATCGTGTCTTCAATAATCGAACCTTAATGGTAGAAGAGTCAGTTCATGTAGTGTTTGATGAATCCTTGTGTATTTAGGACAACAAGGAATTAATTTAAAATCAGATGGAAAATATCCATCTTGAAGCTAACAGCGATGATGAGATTGCAGTTAACAGATCAAGAGACAATCCACCGGAACCTGAAGTACCAGATAGACCGGATCAAGGCACTGAAGTCAATCTAGATCGAGCCGATCCGGAGGTTATGAACTCTAATGTTAAGGTAGATGCTGACAATGTCAATATTACTGCTCCATCTGGACCAGATGTTCCAGAATCAAGCTACCGCTGGACAAAGAGGCATCCACCTGATCTAGTGATTGGAAGTCCGTCTGCGCCCATAAGAACCAGAGGACAGATGATGGATGAGTTCACTCACGCTGCCTTCATATCTAATCTGGAACCCAAACAGATTAATGAAGCTTTGACTGATTATAATTGGATAGAGGCCATGCAAGAAGAGCTCAACCAGTTTGAACAAAATCAAGTTTGGAGCTTAACTCCCAGACCGAGTGATCTGCCTGTTATTGGAACCAGATGGGTCTTCAGAAACAAGTTAGATGCAGATGGTGTGGTAGTTAGAAACAAGGCCAGACTGGTTGCACAAGGCTTCAGACAAGAAGAAGAAATCGATTTCGATGAATCCTTTGCACCAGTCGCCAGACTTGAAAGAATATTTCTTGCATTCGCTGCTTTTAAAGACTTCAAAGTATATCAAATGGACGTAAAGAGTGCATTTCTTAATGGTAAACTTCAGGAGGAAGTCTACATCGAGCAACCTCCTGGATTTCAAAATCACTCATTTCCAGATCATGTATACCTACTGAATAAAGCAGTGTATAGACTGAAACAAGCTCCAAGAGCATGGTATGACACTCTGTCTCAATTTCTTCTGGATCATGATTTTCAGATCGGTTCAGTAGATAAAACTTTATTTAAATTTATTAAGAGGGAACATACTTTGTTAGTTCAAATATATGTTGATGATATTATTTTTGGGTCAACTAACCCCAAACTCTGCGAGAAATTCTCTAAGTTAATGCTGGGACAGTTTGAGATGAGTATGATGGGAGAACTGACATTCTTCCTGAGTCTCCAAGTCAAACAGCTCAACAATGGTATTCTCATCAATCAAACCAAGTATACCAAAGAGCTACTCAAAAGATTCGGAATGGAGACTTGCTCAACTGCGTCAACTCCAATGAGTCCTTCAATCAAGCTCGATAAAGACGAAGGGGAACGACAGTTGAGGTAACAATGTATCGAGGTCTGATCGGATCGCTATTATATCTCTTTGATGACCTGGGATTGGAGATGTTAATTGGTAGCGCTTTTCGTGTACGCCCAAATTAACCCCACTCAATCCTCAAGATTGATAACAATAATGTAGTAGCGTGAGTAGGGATCGATCCCACGAGGAGGTGTGAATTCTTGTGTTAATGAAAATCAAAATCAAAACAATAAAAGATGGGGTTGTGAATGAATTATACTAACTAAAATTAAAAACAAAGATTAACTAATGAAAGCGATTCTTGGTATCGGTCGACTCTTCCTTGGAATTATCATCTATTTCATCGATTCACAAAAGACTCAATTTTTCATATGAATATTCATCGTTGGACGTTTAATCCAATAATCAAAGTCCTATCTCACCTTACGTTTAGTTAAGTAGCCCAAGCGTTCTAGTTTAACCCTTATCAAACAATCAATCAAAATACAAGCGATTAAGATTTAAATCGATGATAGCATATGAACTAGTGAGATCGATGAAGCTAAACAACATAATCCAAGCGTCTATGTTTAATCTAGTCAAGTGTTCTTCCTAAGAATTTAACAAACTCACAAGCGGAAATTCATCAATCTTAGTTGCTTCGTAAATTAGAGGGATCAAACGATTCCGTATTTGATATCTAATTTAGCGTTAGATTTCATGCAAGTTATTAGGTTGTCAATCCAATAAACAAACACAACAATCATATCAATAAAATCAGAAAAACTCTTGATACTCAATAAAATTGATAATTAAAGCGTAAGAATCTCCCCAAGATAAATAAATCCAAGGATTTGTCTTCCTCAACCAAGAATTAAAACTAGCTAGACATAATCTAAGATAAAGCAATAAATAAAAACAAGGGAAAGAAAACTAATCCAATCTCCGCTCGTCGAGGTGTCAATCCCGCCTTCGCTTCGATCTTCGTAGCGTTCTTCAACAAAATTGAGAGAAAAATTATAAAACTATCCTAAACTACTCTACCCTAACTATCTAGATGGTTAAAAGGTCTGATTTTCGTGGATATATGTATTGGGAGGCTGATGGAGTAGGTTAGAATCCATGTGGGAAGGAAAGAAATCAAGTTTTTCCACTTTCCAAAACTCTTCTGGCGTAATTACGCGTAGAATGGCGTAGCTACGCCTACACATGCCGTAGCCTTGGCGTAATTACGCCTAATAATGGCGTAATTACGCCTGTCATCAATTTTTCTGGCGAGTTTCGTATTTTGGCCATAACTTTCACATACGAACTCCGAATTCGACGAGTCAGCTGTCCACGCGAAGATAACTCGAAGTTCTACAACTTCTATATGGACCACATTTCCAAAAAGTGGCTGGAATACATAGAAATTTGAGGAGAAAGGAGCAACATGTGTCTTTGATTCCGGTTTTTTCCTCTTTTCTTCAACTTTATTGCTTCTTTCATCACTTTAGCTTGATTTCTTCATCTTTCCCTACATTTACACAAATATACGATTAGGTAGCATATGTATCAATTTATCCATCAAAATATACCAAATCGTAGACAATTAAGCGTAATAGATGTGTCTATTTCTAGTCACATCATTAATCCCGGGGTGTTAATAACCCCTAAAGTTGTTTTACGTGGCAATTGGAGTTTAATCGAGGTGTTGGGCCTTCCGGACTCGTTTATTTGGGTAGTTGGGAGAGTTGGATCCCGAGGATGAGATTGTATTCACATTACGGTGTAAAACCTAAGAGTTGGGTTTTTAATGTGTCTCGGAATCTCGGGTGCTTGTGTGAGCACCGGTAGGGGGTTTTGGGGTTAGAGAGAGAGTTTTTGAAAACAGATGATTTTTAATGAATCACGATGTATTTGTGGGGCTATTAGTATTTCGGGGTATTTTGCTATAAATACAAGTTGAACCCGAGATTTTTATTAAAAATCCCATTTTAGCCCCCAACCCGCCTCCCTCTCTCTCTCCCGCCGATTCCCGACTTTCCCCCCAGCCCCGCGCACGAAAACGCCTCGCTCGCCGCCGTTCGGCGCGTGCGACCCACCGCCGGCTTCGTCTCGTCGAGGCGAGGCTATCCCCTCCGGCAATTTGAAGTTTGGTCGCGTTTCTCGTTCGGATTTTGGCAGAAAGCGCCGATCCCCAATTTCTAGGGTTCTTCGATTTTCGTCCGATTTCTTCCGATTTTCGATTGGGTAACCTCCCTTGCCCCTTTATCGTCGTTATTGTGTAATTCCCTGCCATTTTTGTGTTCAATTTGTTCGAATTATTGCTGTTGGCGTGAGTTGGTTCGATTTGAGCGCTGATTGCGTGAATAAGGTTCGAATTTTGGGGGTTTTTGGCAGGGGTGTGACGATTCTTGTTAGTGATCGATTATTACATGTTTTAGATGTATTATTGATGCTTATTGGGTTCGAATTTAAGGGCTTGAGTTCGAAAATTTGGGGGTTTTTGGCAAGGATGATGATTCTTGCTATTGATGGTTTAATTCACTTTTTTTTAGATGATTTATGGTGTTTAATTGGGTTCGATTTGTGAGATAAGGGTTCGAAAATTTGTAGGGTGTTCTTGAACAATTTTCGATATTGTCTCATTTGTTCCCTCCCTGCATGTACCCTGCCCCGGGTCTTTTTAAAGGTTAATTGTCGTGTGTTGACAATATTTTGAGGGATATGGGTGTGCTTGAGCATGGGTTGCATGTTCGTAAATAATTGTGAATTATTTATCGTGTTAGCACATCATTCCTCGGGACATGGAACTCGAGCAAGGTTTGGCTCGGACTTCGAGGATTTAAGGTACGTTTAGCGTACGAGCATAGCTTAAATGATGTTTTATAAGTACGATGCATGATTTAAAATACATGAAATGTTTTATTATGATGGCACCGGGACTTGGTTACGTTATTTTGATTCACATGGTGAAATGCTTGGTGCCGCTATGAAGCGAGCAAATGATGGGTGTGGTTGCTACGGAGCGAACAACGGTAGTATGACGCTACTTTGAAGTAAGAAATGAAAATGTGGTATTCGATTAGATATCTAGGATATCTGTATTTTATTCCCTATTGGTAATGAATAGGAACAGAGACGTAGTTAATCAGAGAAGTGATTAACTAGTATCGGAAGTTAAGGAAATCTCAATATGATATCTAGAATTATGATAATTGCTAGATAAAGAAAGATGTTATGAAATGTTGTTAATTCGAAACTGGTTAGGGTTAACCAATATGATGATTAACTGCATATTCAGGATTTGATGATTTATCTGTTTTGAGAACAGGGTTATTACAGGGGTGCGCTAGGATGAGGATGATACCATCCAGGAAGTGTCACATATGTTCCACAATATTTATATTTTCTTAAATTATGTATTATGTCATTATGATTATGAAATTGTGGAATTGGTATGCTCACCCCGTTGGGGGCTGTCTCTGTTGGGGCAGGTGAACAGGTACATCGATGGCTTTGGAGATGAGCTCGAGCTGTTGATTGGATGTACTCCCAGGATCGTGGTACCAGGGCTTGATGGAGCACGGTATCGTATAGAGTACTTATATACCCCTGAGGATTATATACATATTCATGATGCTCGTATGTGAGCACGATTATACTTGTATATGGGTTGTATATAAAGGCATGAGCCTTTCTCTCTTTCATTCTATGTTGCATGCAATTAGAGGTAGAATTGCTAAAGGTTATGAGAGTCATTGGTGTATTGTGGGTGTTGAAACCCACTTTTGTTGCCATATGTGTGGTGTCTTCCCTGGCTGGGAATTTACTTGATATTGCTGTATTCTGATGAGTATTATGTTTTCCCTGGCCGGGAATTATGTTATGTGTTGTACTTTTATTTCGGGACAGCTCTATTTATGGGGAGACTCTGCCCAAATTTTTATAAAAATCCACAATGTAAAAAGGGGTGTAATGGGCGAACTCTATGAGTCCCTTGTTGTTAGGATGATGAACTTATAACATTGTATGTTAAAGAAAACTTTGTAATTGCCATTCAATGGTAAAGTATCATCTGAGTTTCCCGAATGATTTTATGGAAAGCATGTGCCACACATAATGATTAATACACTAATCAAGGGTTAAGTATATGGGGTCCTTACATTAGTGGTATCAGAGCAGTGGTTGCTCATTGGGGCTGTTGAGGGCCTAGGAAGTTATTGATAGCACATATTTATGCATGATGGCATTAATGTTATACGACATGACTAATTGTTTATGTGCTTTTATGATATGAAAAGTGATATTGCTAACCATTGTGGTTGCAGGAATCGTGTGGAACACGATAGGATGGCATTAATAGTGATGTCTAACACTCTATATGCTACGTGCCAAGGAATCTGATTTTGGAAGAAAATCAGGGAAAAGAAAGATATGACGTATTGTCTGAGGACAGACTGGGTAGACAACCGACAGTGAAATACTTCGGTATGGTCTCAATTATTATTGAATATACTAATGCGTTTGTTCATGTAATGTTCAAGCAAGGAAGGTACGTAAGAAACGTACGGGCATCGGACGGTAAACCATGCTTCTATACGATGATTATGATAAGTAAGTTTATGATGATGTTTATGATGAGTAAAGATGATATGCTGTTTATGATGATGATTATGATAAGTAAGTTTATGATGATGTTTATGATGATGATGTTTACGATGATGATGATCATGATGATGTTTATGATGATGATGTTTACGATGATGTTTACGATGATGATGATTATGATGATGTTTATGATGATGATGTTTACGATGATGTTTACGATGATGATGATCATGATGATGTTTATGATGACGTATATGAGAGTGGGTAAGATGCCCCTGTGGTAAGATGCCACACAATGTTTATGATATGGTAAGACGCCATATGATTGGGTAAGATGCCCATGTGGTAAGATGCCACACAATGTTTATGATATGGTAAAACGCCATATGATTGGGTAAGATGCCCATGTGGTAAGATGCCACACGATGATTATGTTATGGTAAGATGCCATATAACGGGGTAAGATGCCCATATGGTAAGAGGCCATACGATGTTATTATGTGGTAAGACGCCACAGGGTAAGATGCCCATATGGTAAGAGGCCATACAATGTTATTATGTGGTAAGACGCCACGGGGTAAGATGCCCATATGGTAAGAGGCCATACGATGTTATTATGTGGTAAGACGCCACAGGGTAAGATGCCCATATGGTAAGAGGCCATACAATGTTATTATGTGGTAAGACGCCACGGGGTAAGATGCCCATATGGTAAGAGGCCATACGATGCTATTATGTGGTAAGACGCCACGGGGTAAGATGCCCATATGGTAAGAGGCCATACGATGTTATTATGTGGTAAGACGCCACAGGGTAAGATGCCCATATGGTAAGAGGCCATACGATGTTATTATGTGGTAAGATGCCACGGGGTAAGATGCCCATGTGCATGAATATGAACCAGGGAAAATGAAAAGAAGTTAATGAATAACCAGCAAGCTTACTCAACTATGATTCCGTACATTTACTGTTATAGCTATAAGATGATGATGCTATAAGATGATGATGCTTATATGATGATGATGTATAAGATGATGATGCTTATATGATGATAATGTATAAGATGATGATGCTATAAGGTGATGATGTATAAGATGATGATGCTATAAGATGATGATGCTTATATGATGATGATGTATAAGATGATGATGCTATAAGGTGATGATGTATAAGATGATGATGCTATAAGATGATGATGTATAAGATGATGATGCTATAAGATGATGATGCTTATATGATGATGATGTATAAGATGATGATGCTATAAGATGATAATGCTTATATGATGATGATGTATAAGATGATGATGCTATAAGATGATGATGCTTATATGATGATGATGTATAAGATGATGATGCTTATAAGATGATGATGTATAAGATGATGATGCTATAAGATGATGATGCTTATATGATGATGATGTATAAGATGATGATGCTTATAAGATGATGATGTATAAGATGATGATGCTATAAGACGATGATGCTTATATGATGATGATGTATAAGATGATGATGCTATAAGATGACGATGCTTATGTGATGATGATATTATAAGATGATGATATTTATGAAATGATGATGCTCATATGATGAAGATGTTATAAGATGGTGATAATTATAAGATGATGATTTTAATCATTCATGTCAAGAATTAATGACTATATGCATGGCTATGAAACAGGGACATTGGAGTGTCCAGGGTGTATAGGCATTAAAGGAATGTTGGGTAAAGACCCACTACTCTATTGATTTTCTTCCCACAGTATGGTATGCCGTGCGGAAACGTCCATCTTATTGGTAGGTTTGAGGTGAACCTAGAGAGGCAGCGACTAGTTTGTCTGCCGTGTGTGTGCAGCACCAAGAGGGGCTTGTTAGAGCCGTTATACTGCTCGTAGGAACCAAGTGTGGAAAATCGTAAGGTGATACGATGTGGATTGTGGTGGACTCTAGTAGTCACCATGTCATCGAGGTTGAGGTTGTGCATGCCTCACTGAAACGTGTATACGTTATGTTTAATCTTGGTGAGACTTGTCTGTGACAGCTCATGATGTTGGAGTACCAACAAGAGAGTCATCAAGTCGTCGTTGATTCGATCTGGGAATCCATGTATTTGGGACGCAATGGGTTTATTGCATGTCCTTTCAAGTTTGAAACTCTGAGGAGTCTCGTTTGTTTATGACCAGGATGTGGTTCTTGGGATATCCAGAGGTGGACATCTTATGAGATATCTTTTGTGTGAATCTGTGGCCGTGAGTTGCCCAATTTGAGTTGCAATGATGCGACTGCTCCTTCGATAGAGGAGGTTTGAAAGTGGAAACCAGGTTTGGTGTGTGTACACCGTGGAATACTAGTGTTTCCCTCGTAACGATGTATGTTAGACATCGTGAGTCATGATAAGAGATGTCATTGAATGATATCTACGATGGAATCGGGAGCGATTCGGATCCTCGCAGTTTCAGTTGACTAACTGCTGTTGGATTGTTAGCGTTGGGTTGCGCTGACGCTTTTTGACGTTATGATGGATTTGGAAGTCTATTCCACTTCAGAGTTGACACGAGGTCAACATTCTCACGGTTGAGGTGTCATTTATGATGCGTTCTTACTAGTTGTATTAGAACTAAGGATGACTGTCCGATCTACAGTCGTAAGTATCGGTTGTTTTGCAGTCATGAGGGACTGACTTTTGGGATGACCCGCATCGAGGTACGTTTTGCCTCTTGGGTGATATATTGGTTTTGGGTAAGTCGCCCTGTTTCAGAGTTTGATGAGAGGTAAGTATCCTCGCGTTTATTAATACGATTCTGTTATGATCAAGAATCGAGGTTATGGCTCCATGTTGTTGTGTAGCCGGGTGTTACGTGATACACCGGTGCTAATTTCGAGGACGAAATTCTTTTAGTGGGGGATATTGTGATGACCTGGGATTGGAGATGTTAATCCCGGGGTGTTAATAACCCCTAAAGTTGTTTTACGTGGCAATTGGAGTTTAATCGAGGTGTTGGGCCTTCCGGACTCGTTTATTTGGGTAGTTGGGATCGTTGGATCCCGAGGATGAGATTGTATTCACATTACGGTGTAAAACCTAAGAGTTGGGTTTTTAATGTGTCTCGGAATCTCGGGTGCTTGTGTGAGCACCGGTAGGGGGTTTTGGGGTTAGAGAGAGAGTTTTTGAAAATAGATGATTTTTAATGAATCACGATCTATTTGTGGGGCTATAGTATTTCGGGGTATTTTGCTATAAATACAAGTTGAACCCGAGATTTTTATTAAAAATCCCATTTTAGCCCCCAACCCGCCTCCCTCTCTCTCTCCCGCCGATTCCCGACTTTCCCCCCAGCCCCGCGCACGAAAACGCCTCGCTCGCCGCCGTCCGGCCGCCGTTCGGCGCGTGCGACCCGCCGCCGGCTTCGTCTCGTCGAGGCGCGGCTATCCCCTCCGGCAATTTGAAGTTTGGTCGCGTTTCTCGTTCGGATTTTGGCAGAAAGCGCCGATCCCCAATTTCTTTCTAGAGTTCTTCGATTTTCGTCCGATTTCTTCCGATTTTCGATTGGGTAACCTCCCTTACCCCTTTGTCGTCGTTATTGTGTAATTCCCTGCCATTTTTGTGTTCAATTTGTTCGAATTATTGCTGTTGGCGTGAGTTGGTTCGATTTGAGCGCTGATTGCGTGAATAAGGTTCGAATTTTGGGGGTTTTTGGCAGGGGTGTGACGATTCTTGTTAGTGATCGATTATTTCATGTTTTAGATGTATTATTGATGCTTATTGGGTTCGAATTTAAGGTCTTGAGTTCGAAAATTTGGGGGTTTTTGGCAAGGATGATGATTCTTGCTATTGATGGTTTAATTCACTTTTTTTTAGATGATTTATGGTGTTTAATTGGGTTCGATTTGTGAGATAAGGGTTCGAAAATTTGTGGGGTGTTCTTGAACAATTTTTCGATATTGTCTCATTTGTTCCCTCCCTGCATGTACCCTGCCCCGGGTCTTTTTAAAGGTTAATTGTCGTGTGTTGACAATATTTTGAGGGATATGGGTGTGCTTGAGCATGGGTTGCATGTTCGTAAATAATTGTGAATTATTTATCGTGTTAGCACATCATTCCTCGGGATATGGAACTCGAGCAAGGTTTGGCTCGGACTTCGAGGATTTAAGGTACGTTTAGCGTACGAGCATAGCTTAAATGATGTTTTATAAGTACGATGCATGATTTAAAATACATGAAATGTTTTACTATGATGGCACCGGGACTTGGTTACGTTATTTTGATTCACATGGTGAAATGCTTGGTGCCGCTATGAAGCGAGCAAATGATGGGTGTGGTTGCTACGGAGCGAACACCGGTAGTATGACGCTACTTTGAAGTAAGAAATGAAAATGTGGTATTCGATTAGATATCTAGGATATCTGTATTTTATTCCCTATTGGTAATGAATAGGAACAGAGACGTAGTTAATCAGAGAAGTGATTAACTAGTATCGGAAGTTAAGGAAATCTCAATATGATATCTAGAATTATGATAATTGCTAGATAAAGAAAGATGTTATGAAATGTTATTAATTCGAAACTGGTTAGGGTTAACCAATATGATGATTAACTGCATATTCAGGATTTGATGATTTATCTGTTTTGAGAACAGGGTTATTACAGGGGTACGCTAGGATGAGGATGATACCATCCAGGAAGTGTCACATATGTTCCACAATATTTACATTTTCGTAAATTATGTATTATGTCATTATGATTATGAAATTGTGGAATTGGTATGCTCACCCCGTTGGGGGCTGTCTCTGTTGGGGCAGGTGAACAGGTACATCGATGGCTTTGGAGATGAGCTCGAGCTGTTGATTGGATGTACTCCCAGGATCGTGGTACCAGGGCTTGATGGAGCACGGTATCGTATAGAGTACTTATATACCCCTGAGGATTATATACATATTCATGATGCTCGTATGTGAGCACGATTATACTTGTATATGGGTTGTATATAAAAGCATGAGCCTTTCTCTCTTTCATTCTATGTTGCATGCAATTAGAGGTAGAATTGCTAAAGGTTATGAGAGTCATTGGTGTATTGTGGGTGTTGAAACCCACTTTTGTTGCCATATGTGTGGTGTCTTCCCTGGCTGGGAATTTACTTGATATTGCTGTATTCTGATGAGTATTATGTTTTCCCTGGCCGGGAATTATGTTATGTGTTGTACTTTTATTTCGGGATAGCTCTATTTATGGGGAGACTCTGCCCAAATTTTTATAAAAGTCCACAATGTAAAAAGGGGTGTAATGGGCGAACTCTATGAGTCCCTTGTTGTTAGGATGATGAACTTATAAAATTGTATGTTAAAGAAAACTTTGTAATTGTCATTCAATGGTAAAGTATCATCTGAGTTTCCCGAATGATTTTATGGAAAGCATGTGCCACACATAATGATTAATACACTAATCAAGGGTTAAGTATATGGGGTCCTTACTATCTCACAGCGAGCCGGCCTGATATTATGTTTTCGGTCTGCATGTGCGCTAGATTTCAGTCTGATCCTAAGCAATCCCACTTTATTGCTGCTAAGCGCATTCTTAAATACCTAAAAGGATCTCAGAATATTGGTCTCTGGTATCCCAAAGATCCAAATGTCAATTTAATTGGATATTCAGACGCTGAATATGCAGGCTGTAAGATCAATCGCAAGAGCATCAGTGGAACTTGTCAATTTCTAGGTGAAAGGTTGATCTCATGATTTAGCAAGAAGCAAACATCTATTGCCACATCTACAGCTGAGACGGAATATCTCGCCGCTGGAAGCTGTTGCGCTCAAATGCTCTAGGTTCAACATCAGCTCAAAGACTATGGCATTCAAGCTGCTGAGTCTCCGATCTTCTACGACAACACAAGTGCAATTGCTATAACGTATAATCCAGTCTTGCACTCTCGAACAAAGCATATTGATATCATACATCATTTTATTCGAGATCATGTTGGCAAAAAGGAAATTCGGATCGAGTATATTTCAACAGACCAGCAAGCCGTAGACATCTTCACTAAACCACTCCCTGAGGCTAAGTTTAATTATTTTCGTCAAATTCTTGGTGTAATAGATTTATCTTAATATGTTAGGCGTTTGCTTAATTTTGTTTTAAAGAAAGTGTTAGCACATATCGATAATGAAATAGTCAGAAAGATACAGATCGGTCCGGACTTTCAGACCGATATCTGTCAATCTGATATTATCCCGTGATCTATTTTGTTTTTTAAAAAACACTACCAGTCTTTAACATAGTAATACTTTTTAACAGCCCGGACTGATCGAAAATTAACCGCCATACTATTCTCTCATCTCATTCGTTAAAATTGAATTTTTAAATATCAGTCATCGAGATACAGACACGTGTCTAATATCTCCTATTTTAGCAGGCTGTACATCTTACAAATTACTGCTGTCTGTTTAACATATTCAAATCCTTCGATCTTCCCTACATTCATAATACTTACTCAAATGGCAACTATCACTCACAACTCTTTGTCTGTTGAGTTTGATGCGATTTACAGGGCTGAAGATCCAGAAATGGTGTCAATGTTCAAATCCTTGGAATCTTCAGGATTAAGGAATTTTCTGGAATGTGGTACGGTGGTTTACGAGTCGGAGATTAGAGAGCTGTTCCCAATGCTGTTTCCCACAAGACGTACATCTCTACTTCCGTCAAGGGCAAATCCATTGACATTTCTCAGACAACGCTGTCAAAGACCTTTGGACTTCCTACCACCGGACTGTCGGATTTTGTCACATCTCTCAGGCCACCCTTCAAAGTTTTTAGGGCCGAGTATCAATCTTTGGCCAGAATCTGCAGCCATCTTTCAAGAAGAAAGAAATACTGTTTCACTTTCAGATTTTGTGTGATATCGTGGGCAAGCCATTGCTGGGCAAGGCTGGCAGCTATGATGCAGTAACCTCGGAGAAATTCAGAGCCATGACTGCTATTCATTCCGGACTGCAGATGAACTGGTCCGCTATTTTGTTTGGAGTTCTGCTAGAAACAGTGCATCAAAACAGGCTGTTTGCTTCGCTGTTCCACTCAGCAAGCTTTTGGAGTCAATGGACATCGAGCTGGGGAAGCCTTTAACACTCAATCCCTTCAAGATCCTTAACCCCAAGGGATTGGCATTGCTCAAGTCCAAAGGTGCTCCACCCACTCCTTCTGATCTATTGGCTGTGAAGATCGACATTGGACTAGAACAGGCTGCTGAAAGAAAGACTAGAGTTAAGCGCAAACTGACAGTCCAGGCTGACTCAGATGAAACTCAATTTGCCTCTACTACCTCATCCCCAGCCAAACCTCTTCCAAAGAAGCCACGAACCCAGATCACCAAGCCAATGTCAACCTTAAATCCCAACCCATATCCATCTTACCTTCAACCAAAGTCACCACTGCATCCCAAGCTCCAAAATATAAAACCCAAGCTCCACCGCAACCATCAAAAACTCAACCGTCCAAAGCTCCAACCACTGCACCCAGGGTCACCATACGCGTCCCCTCCACTATCCCTGTGGTCAAGGGAATTGTTATAAAAGAACTGGGTGACTACACCCAATCAGGGATTAAGTCATCGTCTGCTGTTGGTAAAGGGAAAGCTGTCTTAACTGAGCCTGTCTCTTCCAACCCTAAGTCCGCCGCTCAAACTGCAATTGACATTGCCATGGAAGATATCGAAGACAAAATGAAGGAGCTTACTGTAATATTCGATGAATGGGTCGAATACGGTCAACCACTTTGGTATGTTCTTTGGCAAGCTCAAGCGGCTCCATAAAATGGAACAAGAAGTCCTGAAACGGACAGAAACCGATGATGTGAGGATTGCGGTACATCGCAAGGAGTTGTTCAGGGCTAATCACAGAGTACAGCTGGCAAACTTGCTTATCACAGCCAAAAAGGCAAATTTTGATGTCACCAGCCCGACTGCCAAGGATGACGGTGCTGTCATTGCTCAGCTGGAGATGGACATTCAAACTCTCCACATGGCTGTTTGCTTTCAATGACAGAGGCTCAACATATCAACTCCAGTTCCCATTCCAGATCACCCATCTGCAAGCAAGACTGTGGCAGAGCCAAATTTCTGAGCCACCTATTTATGAAACAGTGGAGCAGCACTGACCAATGCTCCATCTGCTGTAGAGACTGAGGCAATGGATGTCTTGCTGGAATGTCCAACGACTTCCATTCCGTTAGCATCTTTAGTCTCAAATATTCAGACCGGCACACAGGACGCACCTCCGACAGTCGTCTCACCAAACTTTGTTGATCTGGATATCGTTGTGTCAACAATAGTTGCAGCTATACAGGTTGAGGAGCCTACTAGACCCATCACTCCTCCAGATCAGTCTGCTGCAGATTTGGCTTTTGTTCAAGACTTTACTACGGATTTAATCAAATTGATCCGATCCGATATACGCCAATCTGCTGTTTCTACACTCGTACCAGTTGAGGTAGAAATTGATCTGACTGCGTCACCTACTGATCACTCTCCAGATCATCTCACTGATGAAGCCTCGTCTCTCGCCAAGTCCCTTCAAGAATTCTCTGAAAACTGTCTCTATCTCTCTTAACGAGTAAGAGAAGTTCATCAAAGCCAAAGGGCTACACATTTGGACTTTGAATCTTTCAGAGACAAGATGACGGCAAGCATCAGCGGTAATCAGCGTGGACTGAATGATTTGTTCTCTCAGCAAGCTTCATACAAGAACAGCCTGAGAAAAGAACAGATCGAGCTGGCTAGTGAAGTTAAAACTACAGTCGCCAAATCCCTCATTGCTCAAGACACTCGTCTGCATGCTATTTGCGCTCAGCTGACGCAGATCGTAGATTTCCTTCAGGAGATTGCTGCTGACAAAAAGGGGGAAAATAAGAAGGATTTCAAGCCAGCTCAGCAGTCCTCAGCGAAGACATGTAAATGTATTCATCAGACTTATCTATAAAATCAAAGTCTTTCAATCGCCTATATAAGTCTTATTCATTTTTTTGAATAGTTCATTTATTACAAAACGACTTAATCGATCTGAACTACAACTTTCAGTGTTCATTTATTTTGAACAAGAAGATTTAATCAATCTGAAAGAATACCCTTCAAAGAATTAAAAGACTTTATAAGAGGACATAGAAGCTAGGTTTTGTCATCATCAAAAATGGGTTAGTGCCGGATTTTAAAGATGACAAAACAGATCAGACCGATATAGTCTATCGTAAAATCAGAACGCATCGATGCAAACTAGTCTGACCAGATCGAAGCACAGATCAGCTCAATAAAGATCAGATCAGAGCAGACAAAGTTATATAAGCTTCGTCCTTCAGTCCGAATCATTAACGACTATTTATTGAAGCATTTAATGATGCATTTAATGCTGAAAAAGACCGAGGACTGAAGATTACCTTAAAAGGTAAGTAGACAAAGGAGGGTCTACCTGACAAACGCCGAAAGCACAGACCAGAAGGGAAAGTGCCTAAAAGAGGAAGACCGAAGCTTGTTCAGAGAATGAACAGGTCAAGAGTTGCACAGAAAAGGAAATAGTGTCGTTGGTGTAAACAACTATATAAGGATGCAACTAAGGTACTCGAAAAGGAGGACTGATCAATCTAAACAAAAAGAACACAAGCTTACAAGTCAAAACATTCTTGAGCAGAACCATCGCTGAAAGATATTCACCTTACAAGTCTGCTCAAAGTTTTCATAAGCACAGCTTATTGTAATATTTGATCATCAAAGGATCACTCTGTGCGTAGATAAATTCACTCTCTCTTTTGTATTTGTACTAAGATAGAAGAGTGAGATTCAATTGTAACTGTCAGACAGATTGTGTCTGAACAGATCGAGAGACTAGGAGTTTCAGTCTGGTAGTGGGGTAAATCCAGCTGAATCGGGGTTGTACAAGTGATTGTATTACTCAAAGTTTTCTAGTGAATCCTTCCTTGATTGTAAGAAGGGGAGACGTAGAAGGATTTGCCTTCGAACTTCCAGAAACACATCTTGTCTATTTACATTCTGTATTGCATTACATTTTATAAGTGATCAAGCCGTTCTTACTAGCCAAGAACAGACCGTTTCCGCACTCTCATATTCAGTTGTCTGTTCTGCTTAAAGGTTGATTAAGAACCAGATTTCAATCACTACTATGAGAGAAATCAATAAGGATTAATTTTTAAAAGGAGTGTTCATTCACCCCCCTCTAAACACTTCAGACCGATCCTAACAGGGTTTTCAGTCGGATGTAGATGATACCAAATCGATGTTCGGATTTGTATTTAAGCTTAATGATGTGTTGTCTCTTGGAAACGTTCCAAGCAAGACACACATCGGATTCCGATGCTGAATTCATTGCAGCATACGATGCAGCAAAGAGGCAGTTTGTATATGAAATTTCATCCAAAAGTTGGGTGTAATTTCTAGCGCGGTTGACACTGTTCCTCTGTACTGTGACAACAATTGGGCTATTATGAATAGCCAAGATATCATCAGTATCCAAACATATATTGAGAAAATATCATCTAATGAGAAAGATGGTAGACGCGACATTATTATGGAGAGAATCACTTCAACAAAAAAAAAATATAGTGAATCCACCGACAAAGCCTTTACAATGATTGGTGTCTAACAGACATCTTGGGAAGATGGTCTTGAGACACATGAGTAGTTGGCTTTGGGAAAGTGAAAGATATTGTTGTCATATGTGATTAAGTAAATCAATAGTTGATCGATTGTACTTATAATATTGTTATGACAAATCTTTGTTTGAATATTAATATGTATGGCACTTCTTCATCTGTTTACCCATGCATCTTGATGCATTGATGAAGTCCTTGAGATTGCTATAGTCCATAGAATGTGGTTACGTATATGATGGTGACCATGAAATACATTCTCGACTGCAATTTCTAAATGTTCCTGGTCGATGAGCCTTCGAGAATGGGATATCTATATATGCTCGTTAGAGACTGGTATTCATGATGTGTCTAGTGTAGTGCGTCGAGTTTCATCGGCGTTGGCTTGGAGAAGTCAGCACACATGAATAGGTGCTCATTAGGAATGAGTTCCTGAACGACCCTACTCAGAATTCTATAAGTGGTTACATTTGTCGAGTATATAATTCCTAGTCATAGTTGTGCACCATTACTCCTCATGACCCGAGGCATCATTGAGGTCTTCACAGATAGCTGTTTACTTTGATTTAATGACTGATCACATGCGGGTCATAAAGTTGTTATTTTGGGTATTCAGTATGCTCTCAGAGGCCTATGATTGTCGTTGGGGATTCTCCACTGGTCTTGATGAACCAGGATATCCTATGTGTTTTTCTGTATATGATTCAAGGAATCTCTGGCCAGAGTGGGTAGTGCTTGTGAAAAAAGAGTTTTTCATATACGCACACAATGAATCATATAACGTGAAACAAATACATAGTTATTGAAATCATAAAGGGTCTCGATCAACCAACGCCCTTGATTCAGCCGGGACATATTGAGTGAAATGAATGTACTGCACGCTAACTATGGCTGACAGGTTCTCGTACGTTGCTAGTCATTTGTATCTAGGTCTTCGTGAAGCGCAGATGCTAGGCGCTATCCATGATCGGTAGGTTGTTGCTGGAATTATATTTCGGTCATTGTCTATTAAAGGAGTTTAATTGACAATGGGGCATTCAGGGTAAGCCCAAAGAAGTTGTTTTACTTCTAAAATCACAAAGGTTGTGATCCTACTGTTATGATACACTTGAGGCTCGCTGGGTCACAATCAACCGGCCGCCGATCTATCGATGAGAATTGAGACTTAAATGTTAAGTGCTCAATTTAAGTGATTTAGAAGAGATTCATTTAATTTTTTGAAAGCTCTTCACTTTAGTGGAGTTTCTATATTTGAAAATGTTTTATTTATAGAAAGTTCTGAAATTAAAACGTTTGATATATTTATGTCTCATAATTATATACATCGGTATTACATCAAGTTGTTCAATTGGATTGAGTTACTTGGATTATGAGTTTGTAGTTTTGAGTTTGCTTTCAGGCAAGTGGGAGATTGTTAGCAATGCCCTTCAAGCCAATGGACCAATGGTTGGCATGTTGGGCTTAATGGACCATAGCCCAACTAGACAACTATAAATATGTCAATCATTCTCTAGGTTTGATAATTGATTACATTCACTCTCATAGAAACGCTAACACCAAAATAGCACTGGTGCTGAGCTTGTAGATCTGGTCAGGTTGGTTGGACTCGAGGGTCACTGCCGTCAGAATTACATCGGTGAACGGTAATCTCTTTTCGTGCATTATATTCTATATTTGCACATGTTAATATATGAATCAGGCGCGATCGATCCGTCCCCGGATCAGATCTGTTTATGTTTTTATTCTGCTGAGTTTGGATCCAACGCCAGGGTACGAAAACCCAACAACTACTGCATGTAGGGGTTATCATTCGACACATAAGGACCACATATGAGATCTCTGGTTCTGTTTTATTTGTGGGTTCATCGAGACCTAAACCAACTCATAGCTCGGCTGGAGTGCAAGCCTGATCATTTCGAGATTCCTTCTCTCTTCCTTGATTGGTATGACATGCTAAGCCCCCACATTAGCTTAACATGAACATTAATATGGTTGTGTAATTCTTCATTCGTGCTGCAGTCACAAATGTGGAGTTAGGATGTGCCAAGTTGAGGTCACAAGGAGTTAGGATGTGCCGAGTTGGGTTGCTGGGTGCTGGTTCAGCGTTTCTTCCAACAATGGGAATCGTCCCGGACTATTTTTCAAAGCACGACTCATTACAGATATTAGGCTCGATCAGATCTTTGGGCCGAACTAATTGGGTCGCATGTGTCTGGAGGTCGGGTCGAGTCGGGTCGAGTAATACCCCATAGAATTTGGGTGGAAACCGTATTGAGACCCTCACCAGGGTGTCATTGACAAATAAGCCAACATTAGAGTATAATTGCCCGTGATATTTCAGAAATATCATGGGATAAAGCCTAAATTATCTCTTCTAGTATTGGGTTTTGAAATTTTGTGTATTTCAGGAAAGTTCTGACATCCATAAAAAAAAAATTAAATTCATTTAATATGTTTGAAAATGTTATAGGTTTTTGGGTATTTGTATTGAATTAGAAATAGGGAATAGAAAGTTTCGAAATAAACTAAAATAAAATACGAATAGTTATTGACTATTTTTTTTAAAAAAAAATATTAGAGTTAAGAATTTTGAATTCAAAATCTCAAATAAAAGTGACTCGAATCTTTATTAGGAGATTAAAAAAAAATTAGCATAAAATAAGAAGTATACTAAAACAAACCTGACAGTAATAGGCAAAGATCCAAATATATATACAAAGAGACAAATGAAAAATGTCTAATAGTAATAAGAGTCACACCATAATAAATTTATTATTTTCCAAATCAATTATTAACCCTACACATATAATTGATTACTTAAAAGACACCGAAATGGTATTAATATAATTCGATCTAAAACAGTTTAACAATTATTCGCAATTATCACGTTTTGCCCATTAAATCGACTATACTAGGGCTGCTTAACGGGTCAACCGAAACAGGCCGGTTCTGGATCCGCTAATTCCGGAACCGATCCAATCCGGTAAGGAACCGAATCGGATCCGGTTCTGGGGCTAGAGGTTCCGGGTTGTACCGATTCCGAGGTTACCGGTTCCGGGTTGAATCCGGTTCCGAGGCTACCGGTTAGAACCTTCTCGAAGAGTAAAGGGGGAGGGATTATCCCATCCAACGTTGAAAATAACATATGTTATGTTAAAAATAATAATAACCTATGTTGCAATCTATGTTTCAATGCTTACTATTAAATATCGTAAAAAATATTAATAAATGAGTGTCTCAAATTTTATATTTTTTCTGTGTTGGAAATGCACGAGGTTTTGTAGTTCCGTTAATTCATGATTATTTTCTAATTTTATAAAATCCGTGTTTCACTCGATTGGATATAGGTTTCGAGCAAAGTCATATATTCTATATACTAGCGTCACAATCGTCACAATGCTTATGTTGCGTTTATATACAGTATTGATTCCATGTACAATATGTTGTTTAAAAAAAATTAATTTATTTTTTTGTTGTAAAATCTTTTTTTGGGTATATAAAGAAAATTTTCAATATTTTTTAGTTTAATCAGTTTTTAATTAGTTTGATTTATATTTTGATGTAGGTAATATTGAAATTTTTAATGTTTGGTAGGGACATGACGTTGATTTTGGTGTCATACCATCAAATTTTGGAATTATTAATGTTATTAAGGGCATTATTGCAATATCGTCATATCAATATAATAATAGGAATTTTTAGAAGCATTATCGTAAACTTTGTGCTAGACATGAGATCAAATCTCGATCTCATGGACCGGCATACATTATATATAGGTATAGATAGATATATGTATATATTTATATATAGTATGTTTCTAAATCTTTTTGTGTGAAAAACATTTTTTATTTGTCAAAATTTCAAAAATTATTAAAAAAAAATAATAAAAATAATTATGTGAGAAATGCATTATAACTTCTCGACAAGTGGAACTATATTAACCATTTACTTCAAAAACAGAACTTGTTTTCTGGATTGTTGAACAAAATCAGCAATGGTGGAAATCCTCCTTGTGGAAGAAGAAATCTTGTTGATTAATCGGGCCGGCATGGCTCGGACACCACCGAAAGAGCCTCTGCAAATAGTTTTTGTTTTTGTTTTTGTTTTTTTTAACAAGAGGAAATATATTAGTTTGGCAAATACATCAAACGACATAATAACAACCCATGCATCCAAACCTAAGTCACATAATCCTCCTACCCCCCTCCACGCACTGGCGCTCCGGCCGCGAACTGGCGAACTGGGTGCGCGTGCACCACACTAAGGCGACTTAAGAATTTCTAGTTCGCGCTCTAAGAATTTCTAATTCGCGCACTAAGATTTTATAATTCGCGCATTAAGATTTTATAATTCGCGCACTAAGAATTCATAATTCGCGCATTAAGATTTACTAAGTCGCGCACTAAGTTAGTAAGTCTTGTTAATCCTCCTTAATTCTCCAAATTTTTTTTTTTTCGTAATTATAAAAAAAATTCTCCGATTTTGGGTTTAGATGAATTTTTATGGTTTCTAGGTATTTCGGGTTGGTAAGAAAATTATATCATATGGTAAATAGATAGATAATGAATCATGAAAATGTATAATAACATATGAAAGATTAAATATGTGATAAAAGAAAGTATGATAAGTCTGTGATTTTGTAATATTTTTGCGGAGTAAATAATAAAAATTTTGATATCTTAGTTTTTTGCATGAAATTTAATAAAATGAACTTTATAAATAAAACTTTTATTTTTATTAAGTTAATTTAAATGTTTATATTAGTCATTTCATAAGGTAATAATATAAGTCTCCGAAAATAATATGAGTCATTTTTAATAAATTCATACTATTACCAAACATGTTGAAATAAATATGAACAATTTGGTTTCATTTTTCAAATTCGTTATTTTATATCTTAAAATAAAACAAAGCTTTAATACTTCATTTCTTTTTTTAAAATATATTTTTTGGAGAATCCTTACTAGACGAACGATCAAATACAAGATTCAAATTACGTTGTATCACTGGTTATAACATTTTACAAAGCTGCAAATATTAGATCTTTCAATAAAATCTAATATTAATGCTTTTTAAGAATGGTAAAACTGCAAAACACCAAAGTTGTTAAGAACTTCATATTGTAAATTTGTAAATAATATAATAATGATGTGAGTTTGTTAACTATGATGTATATTATGTATGTTTAACTTTATTTCATCAGTGTGTATGTATATATATTTATTTAATAATTAATTTTTAATAGTCGCATTAAGGCGCACCCGCACTCAAATTTTTTGAAAATTGACGCACTCGCGCATCCGCATCCGCTCGCGCACCAAACTTATGTGATCTAGATCCAAACTGCACAAAAATGTAACAAAAGTGCACCAACATAAACTGAAACTCATAATAACAATGGGCACAACCATAGCATATTGAACAAAAAAGCCAATAGGAACAGGGAAGATCCACATCAAAAGCCCGAGGCTGTCGGGAATGTGATCACCTTCTGTGGAAAAGAGAACACAGACAAATATGCAAACGAAGCATTAACTGATAAGTAAACACCAATGAAACAAACTCGCTTCTTGTTGATGAATCTATTTCAGTTGGGTAAAAAGAATCCAACCATTCATATTCATATACATTCACATGATTCGTACGTGGTCACTTTTTTTTTCTTTTTTCTTAGGGAGCTAAAGATTTTTCTCGCGCTATGAGATTCGAACATGAGTCTTCCCTGAAAAGGTAGTGAGTTTTTATCAAGTATATATAACCCCCAAAATGTAAAAATCCTATATTTTATCACTCAATAAAAATCTTGCAATCTTATTCCCCACAATCTTAAGGTTATATTCATCCTCATGTAAAGCCCTCCATAAGGCCATGTTCTGCAACAAGCATTCTCACCCTAGTGAAATTGTTAGTTTGATGTTGTGTCCGCAGAGACATCATCATCATTGATGTGGAATATTCCACATGAAATATTTTACATCAATGATGGATATAACCCCAAGACACTGCCAATAAGGATAGAGTTGTTAAAACGGGTTGAGCCCGTCGTTTTCTGCCAAAAATGCTGTTGGGCCAGATTTTTCCAGCCCATCTAGATGCTTGCCTTAACGGGCCAACCGTTTGGATTTCGGTTGGATATGATTGGCCAACTTATTAATAAGTTATTTAATTTACAATAAAATTTATATAATTAAAATATGATTTATTAAAAATTTATATAATTAAAATATGATTTATTAAAAATTTATATAATTAAATATGATTTATTAAAATTTATTTAATAATTTTAATTCTTTAAAACCTAATAAAATTAAATATTTTTTAATTTTTTTGCCAGTTGACCCAACTAACCCACAACCCACATCGAGTTGGGTTACTGATCGGTATGTTTGGGCCGGGTTAGCTCGTTTTGACACATATACCTAGGGTGGTATCAAAATTTCCGCCTGAAAACTACACGTATTTATCATATCCATGATTTAAAATTAGAGTTGTGTCGTTTCGGAATACAAATGGATATAAATTTAAATTATATTTTCTGATGGACAAAATGTAGTAATTTTTTATTAAGATATTATTTAAAAAATTTCAGACGGCTAATACTCAACTTTGCCCCTGGTAGTATCTAAGAAAAGAAGATCCGAAAATGTCGATTAGATAATACCATTTAAATCAACCGATAGCAAAAATCCAAAGGTATTTTGATATAATAATAATAATAATACCAAAACAACCGTCCATATTCATTTGCTCTACCATATGTATAGTGGAAACGAGAGTAATATCGAACCTTCATTCATGTTTTTCACGTTGGAAAACACTTCAACCCATACCAAATTCATTGGGATCCACAACTTTTAAGCTGGTGGTCAAGAAACCAAAAGCGTACTTGGGTACTTTCAAAAATTTTTACCCCACCATTATGTAATTTTGCTAATAGGCATTTCACCCCATATGACCTGTAATAAATATTTTACCCATACGATTTGTAAAACATAACATACAAACCACCTCACATTTCACACACATATGTGGTGTTTTGCATCTAACAAAGCAAAGCATGGAGGATCAACTGTCTATTTTGAAAATCACATGGGTAAACTGTTTATTTTGAAACCATATGAGTATATAAATATATTCTGTATAAAAAAACTAATACATAAGAATAGCTGGATTTGCCATCTTAATTATTGAACTAAAGCAATTTAATTTCTTGTGCAATTTAACAGCTCATCCGGCACTTTCAAAAAATTTCCCATAATAAATCAAGAATTAGATTTAAATAATCGAACATGTAAAACATGGTCGATGAAAAATTATGAGAAACATACTTTATAAAAATTATAACTAACAATGATGAATTTGTATTTTAACGCGTAATTAATTTGCACGCCATAGTTGGAGGGATTTGTTGATTTGATCTTGAAGCCAACTAAAGAAATTAGAGTTGCAATGCTTGAAACCTTTTAATATGTCATCAAGAATTGAGAGTACAGTCTTGAGTGCAGTTATTATGTGCTAATGCAAGAGAATTAGTCTGCTCGAAACACCCTTCTGTAGCCTTGGGATCGAGAGCTCTTTGGCAAGCACTCGAGAGGTGACAAGCTTAAAAATCCAAATTTTATTGAGCCTTGTGTTATAATTCCTGCACAATTAAATCACGGAATTCCACCAATGATAAAATTCTTGCCAGTTTCCACCAAAATCCATTATCGCGGGTCGTAACATTTCCTCTAGTATCTGGATAGTCCTTTTAGTTTTCCCATGGTTTGGGGATGGTAAGTTTTCTTATTTTGTTAAGAAAATATATATTCCCGATGAGTTCCTTTTTGCACTTATAGTTCTATGTTTTCACGTTATATTTTACTGTGATTCTCGTATAATATTATGCTTTTTGGTATTATTTGGCATATTTCAGGAATCCATTTAGAAATGCGAGGAAATAACGAAAATGGGCTAAAACGATGAAAAATGACTAAACCGAGCCAACACGTTGAAGTACGGACAAGAATCTCGAGTTTGGTTGAAAAGAAGCTACCGATCGATCTTCATAACATCCACCGATCGATCGGTAATTGACGATGGATGAAGAATAAAATTGTTGGAATTACCGATCGATCGATAAACAAGTAGCGATAGATCAGCAGGCGATATAATTTTCAGAAAAATATTTCTTTTTCAGGACTTTGAGTCCAACAATGAAACTAGATTCTCATGGGACTCTTGGACGACTATAAAAAGGATCATTCATCCTCCACAATAGCATAACGTCTGGCCACCATACCACACACCTCCTGGCCACCATACCACACACCTCCTTTGAGGATACATAACACGCCTCCACCATCATTCACACACCATCAATCTTTGAACCTAGAATTAGAACAAACCAACAAAAAGATCAAAATGGACGATTGAGAAAGAAGCAAGAGAGGAAGCTAAGATCTACAAACAGAGCCAACGCCGTGAGTTAAACATTAGTTGTTGGGTTTGCATTATTATTATGAACTAAGTTTGTTTATCAAGATTTTGGGAACCTTTGTTTTGAACCTATGACTTCATTACTGATTATTGATTGAATTCATATATCATATGTTCATAATTTGTGTTCTTAATACTTTCGCGGGAGCAGCTACCTTTGAATTGATATTAGTTATTATGATTGAGTTCGGATGATATTGTGATACGAGCTTGTAAGGACCCCCGTGCCCTTAACCCGTTATTAGTGTATTAATCCATGTCATTAGTGCGTATAATCATACATGTAAGGGAAATACCACTTATCATCATAGCCAATCATGCATATAATAAAATTCTTTACATTATTCCATATAATGTCTAGTTTCCCCCAACCAAGTCCACATACATCTCAGGCACCAATATAATACACTAACATGTTCTCAGTTCATTTAGCAATTCAATAAATAATTGCGTGCAACTCATAAATGAAGAGATAAATGCCCTTGCCTTTTTATACATGACATATAAACATAATAGTGCTCACATGCGAGCATCAAATAGGTATGTGTGTATCAAATGTATAAAATACAGTGCTCAACACCGTCACTGGTATTTCGATCCCTGGAAGCACCTCCAATCCATAGCTCGAGCTCATCTCCAAAGCCATCGATGTACCTAATCGCCTGCCCCAACAGAGACAACCCCCACACGGGGTGAGCATATCAATATCTCAAATCCAATAATCACAATGATACAATTCATAATTTACAAAAATGTAAATGCTATGAATATAAAAGATGCTCCCTGGATGGTATCATCCTCATCCGGGATTCCCTGTACTGTCCATGTTCTCAAAATAACTGAAACCATCAAATTCCCAAATGCCAGTTAATCATTACATTGATTAAAAATTCATTTGCCACATACCGATGTCATAATCAATAATACCAAATCTTTAAACAATGATTACAAATATTCAATGTATCTCACTTGTGGTTCCATCTTTCCATTTCATTGCTCGCTCTACAATAGCGGCATTTCATTCTCACGCATGCTCAATAGCAGTGGCGTCATAATTGATGTTCGCTCAAAGGCGACAACATCCCAATCATTGCTCGCTCAAAAGCGGCACCATATAATCCACAATGCACATATATCCATTTATAGTGATTACCATGAGCCATGCATTTCAATATACATTTATTGCAATATAGCGTACCAAGCACTCAACAATTGCAAATATAATAAAGGGCTATGCTCGTATGTCATACGTACCTTATATTCCCATAGTTCGAGTCCAACCTTGCCTTGGTCCCGAGACCAATGAATTATGTGCTAAACACGATTAATAATCCACAATTAATCTCAAGCATGCAATCCCGTGCCCAAGCACGTTCACAAACCCCAATTGTATCGTCATCCATGACGATTAACCATTTTAAAAGACCTCGGGTGAAGCATGCATCGAAAAATCAACACGAAAGTAAACCCCAAAAACAGGCACTGGCGATCGATCGCATCATCTCAGGCGATCGATCACCTCGCAAAATGGCATGGGCGATCGATCGCTTCATTTCCAGGCGATCGGTCGCCTCTCAGTGTTTTTGGCTACTGCCTCATGGCGATCGATCGCTTCCTTTGAGGCGGTCGATCGCCTCACTGTTCATCTTCCTGAAAATTTCAACAACGTCGTGGCGATCGACCGCCCCGCCCTAGGGATCGACCGCCTCGACCTGTAACAACCAAAAATGGTGTTTTTCTTGCAAAATCTTCCCCAACAACAATGCTCACACCCCATACAACATACATCCTTAACAAGGGGCTATAAATCAACCCCAAAACACAACCACCCAAAATCTTTAAAAAGCCAATTTCTTAAACCCTACTCAAAACCTTCCCAAACACCACTATCAAATCGAAGATAAATGCGAGGGGATGAATAATACCTTATTATCTTCGAGAAATACGGCTCCCAAGTCGAGCAACCATCGATTTTTCAGCAAGGGAGAAAAGAGGGAAGAAGAGGGGTGGGGATCGCTGGGAAGAGAGGGGAGAGAGGGAGGAGATTCCGTGTAATGACGGAACACCGAGTCTATTTGGTATATATAGCTCCAAAGCTCCAAAATTCCGACTCCTCCAAAAATACATCATGATTCATTAAATATTATCTGTTTTCAAAAATTATCTCTCCAACTCAAATTCCATTACCAGCCCTAGTACAAAATACTCCGGGCCCCTTGTTCCACCAAAAACCAAATTCCAAGGTTATCACCATGATGAGAATACAATCTCATCCCTTGGATCCAACGACTCCAAAAATCGGATTTAAAATCCCCGAGAGTCCCGAAACCACAATTAATTCATAATTGCCATAATTAAATCCTTTAAGGATTATTACCACACCGGGATTAACAACATAAATCCCCGGGCATCACAGAGCTAGATTGAGATCGGAAGATGATATCATATACACATGTGATAGCAATAGATTACACAATCGAAGGCTAGTAGTTTTAGAACCCAATGCAATATGGTTGTTCAATAAGGACACGGGGGTAGCTTATTGCACGCTAATATTAGGTTTGATATAGCTTGACTATATTATATTAAATAAATTAGGAAAACTCTTCACCTTAGAGATATATGGATATTCAATCGAGGGTCATAGGGGATACATTAGTGAATCGGTGTCTTGATAATCTTCTCAAGTGGAATTTTCTCGTTAACTTTGATTTCTTGGTTGGACTAGTAGTTTAATATAGTTAATTAATATTTGATTCAACTAATTATCATAGATTAAATATTGTTTAAAGGATCTTATTTGATACTTACAGTTAGACCATGTGGGTTCGACACTCTTACTTCTCAGTTGCTATACTAAAACTTAACAACCCTGCACTTGTGGTCTAAATCGTGCTATTTTAGTCAAAACATGCATCGATAGAATTTATTGTTAAATAAAAGGTGATCAAGTTTTTGGCTTCGTTGCCAGGGACTAATTTTAGTAATACCATATGAGATTTTTTTACTGTACTTTACCATTGTTTTTGTCTATTTAGTTATTTTTTAGAAAAAAATATTTTAATTGTTTAATTTTGTTTTTCTTGCGAGGTACTTGAGATATTTCATCAAAAAGTCTTCACAAGTTTTGCCTAACAATATTCAGAGTCATTTTATGCAGTATGGGAGGGATTCAATAAATTGGCAGACACATTCTGGTTTCATACTTTTCAAACTATACCCTTCTGCAATATTTCTACAATGGATTGGACGCGAAGACACAAGAATGGGTATTCGATGGAGCTTTGGCAACTGGTAGTCCCCTGGTTGATAGAAATGAAGACATCATGTTGCACCTGCTCAATGATATGATGGACTTCGTGTGAGGGACCGGTCATAATCATGCATTTAATTATCACACAATGTTTATTTTACGTTAACAGGGGAAGATTATTTAAAGTTTATCAACATGTCGCCCAAAAATTTTTGATTTTACATATATCATAGTACTGAAAAATATGTAATTCCAGTTTCACAAGTTAACATGTTGTTCGTTGCACAAGCATTAAACATAAATTTCCCACTAATGCAATACTAAAAATACAGATACTCGGGGCATACCCCGTAAATTGAATCGTAATTAAAAATACTCTAACGAATACTGGGACTCAGACTCATCAATAGCAAACCTGAGCTCGATCTCGCTGAGCTTTGGTACTCCTAGATGCCTCCTCACGAGTATCAGATATCTGTCTACTGGTAATACCTGTCATGCCCGAACAAAAAAAGACATGAGAGCCCCCACGAAGTGGGTCAGTAACCCCAGTACGAGAAACATGTAATATCACAATATATGACAAAGCAACATGCAATGCTTGACGTGCATGAATGCAAATGCATATGAGGAGTATCAAATCTCCAATATCAAGATCTCAGGAGTCCAAGGGAAAGATCATCAATCAACATCAAGCTCGAGCTAGGGCGTCGACACGCTCGTCGCTATGACATCTCTCTCAATCGAGTCATCAACGGTCCATCATCCCTCGTGTCTGGGCGATGTCGGCACACTCGTCGCTATGGCATCTCTCAGCTCACTCTCTCCGCCGAGCCATCGGCGTGCCCATCATCCATAGACACGCATCACAGATACCAACAAAATGATAGAGGTATCAACGAAAGGATCGATAGGATCAACATGATGTACTCAATGTCCATGCGTGTCAATGCATCATGTAATATCATAATCTCATGTGATGCAGCTCAATATATCATGTCATCATATATCATGCAGTTCAATGTATCATGTAATCACATACTGCAGTCCAACATGTCATATAGTCACATATGTAGCAAGTAATGACAAGTAAATCATACACCGGGAACATCACATGTCTTTGTTAGACATTTTCTCCTCAAGTCGATCTCGGGATTATTAAACCTGGTCATGTATACTTCAAATATATCACTAAGTGTTCAAGTAGTGCATAATATCTACTTCAAGTTTTAAGAATTGACTCTTAGCAATTTCCTTCTAGCCTGACCCATTTTTGCATAAACATCATAATAAATTCATATGACGTTCAAATGACTTGAGGGTATTGGGAAAATCATGAAAACTCAAAAGTACTACAATTCATCTTTTATGAAGTCAAGATGGTTCATCCATCTAAAAGGAGTTTGAATACTAAAAACATAACATTTAAAATCTGTTTTCCATCTTGAGCAATTCTAGTAAAAAACGACATAACATTTTCGTTTTACCTTCAAATTGAGTGATTCTAGTGGAACAGGGCAGCCAACTCGAAGCACTACAATTTGTATATCTGGACATTTTCTGGATTTCCAAGCCAAAAATGCTCAGGAATCTGAAAAACACACTGCATGGGTATTTCCTCACACATGCAGGGCTTAGATTGCGCACTTTTGGTATCAAAATCATAACTCCTTCAATATAAGTCCAACACGAGTCCTCTTTTTTTAAAATCGAAGAGAATTCAAAAATCTACAACTTTTCTATTCTTCTCAACTTCAAAATCCGAACACATTTCTGTCAAAAATCTAAAAAACCTACTGTGATGCCTGTGAATTATTGGAGTAAATCTCGGTTTGGTAATGATCCGTAATGGATTTTAACTGTGGAAATTATGAATTAATTGCGGTATTGGGACTCCCGAGGATTTAAAATCCAGTATTTTGAGTCGTTGGATCCAAGGGTTAAGATTATATACTCATCGTGGTGATAACCTTGGAATTTGGATTTTGGTGGGATCTGGGGTCCGGAGTACTTTGTGCTGGGGCTGGTAATGGAAATTGAGATTGAGAGGTAATTATTGAACACATATGATTTTTAATGAGTCGTGATGTATTTGTGAGGGACTCGTGATTTTTGAGCCTTGGTAATATATATACCAAGTGGACGCGATGTTCAATCATTTTGGATCTCATTTCTCTCTCTCTCTCTCTCTCTCTCTCTCTCACCAGCGCTTCCCTTCCACAAACCCATTTCCTTTCCCTTTTCTCATTTGAGCATAAATCGATGGTGGCTCGATTTGAGAGCCGAATTTCTCGAAGATAATAAGGTATTATTCTTCTCCTCGCATTTATCTTAGATTTGGTAGTAGTTTAATGCTCTTTGGTTAAGGTTTGAGTTGTGCATGAGTTTTTGGATTTTAAAGATTTTTGGGTTGGTATGTTTAGGAAGCTTTATGGAGTTTATGTTGAGGATTAATGGTATATTGGGTGTTGGGTTTGTTTATTTGAGGGTTTTAAACCATAAAATGCGATATTTAGGCTTGTTCAGTGCTCGCCGATCGATCGGCAATAGGGGCCCGATTGATCACGCGTAATTCCAAAAAATGGAAGACAATGAATAGTGTTGGCGATCGATCGGACAAGACTACCGATCGATCGATGGCGCATGGCGATCGATCGGTCAGTCTCGCCGACGATCGCGCGCATAGGAAATTTGTTGCCAAAATCTGCTGTGGCTCTCGATCGATCGAGACTCGTGTCCGATCGATCGAGAGGCCATTATTTTTGGGGAATTTTGTGTTGATGTTATGGAATTGTTGCCTGCTTTGCTCGGGGTCTTTTAAATGGTTAATCGTCATAGATTGACGATATATTTGGGATTGTGAACGTGCTTGGGCACGTGATTGCATGCTCATAAATAATTATGAATTATTTAATGTGTTTAGCACGTAATTCATCGGGTCACGGGACCAAGGGAAGTTTAATTCGGACTACAGAATTCTAAGGTACGTATAACGTACGAGCATAGCCTTTTATATTATTGCAACTGTGAAATGCATGGTATATGATATTTGAAATAAATTGAT
Source organism: Haberlea rhodopensis (assembly GCA_907163345.1). NCBI lineage: Eukaryota > Viridiplantae > Streptophyta > Magnoliopsida > Lamiales > Gesneriaceae > Haberlea > Haberlea rhodopensis. Next base: position 485,352 of record CAJQUN010000078.1, read on the forward strand.
ATACATTGGGAATTATATGGTATCGCTTTTGAGCGAGCAATGAGTGGGATGCTGTCGCTGTTGAGCGAACATCGGTTATGACGCCACTGCTATTGAGCGTGCGTGGGGTTAAAACGCCGCTATTGTGGAGCGAGCGATGAATAGAATTATGTAATCATTAGTTAGATATGTGATATCTATAGTCATTTGTTTAATGATTTAATCATATTTGATTATGAAACTGGCATGGCAGGAATGGATTTAGTTGATCAATGAGATGATTAACTAGCTTTTGGGAATTTGACGGTTTCGGTTATTTTGAGAACAGGTACAACACAGGGGATCCCGGATGAGGATGATACCATCCAGGGAGTATCTTTTAAAATTCATGGCATTTACATTCTGTAAATTATGAAATGTGATATTGTGTTTATTGGATCGGTGGTATTGGTATGCTCACCCCATGTGGGGCTGTCTCTGTTGGGGCAGGTACAGCGTTAGTTCCGGAGTTGAGATCGAGCTATGGATTGGAGGTGCTTCCAGGACTGAAGTACCAGTCCCGGTATTGTGCACATTATTTTATACATTAGATACACATACATTCATTGATGCTCGCATGTGAGCACTACTATATGTGTATATGGGTTGTATAAAAAGGCAATGACCTTTATCTTTTCATTCATGTGTTGCATGCAATTAATTAAGGAAATTGCTAAATGAATTGAGAATATGTTAGTGTATTATAAGGTGCATACCTAAGGGTTGAGTGGTATGGGGGATTTGAACATTATATGGAATAATGTAAGAAATTTTATTGTTGGTACATTATGCTATGGTTGCATGTGCTTTTTTCCCCATGATTACATGATTGTATGCACTTAACACATGGGTTAATACACTAATAGCGGATTAAGGGATAGGGGTCCTTACATTAGTGGTATCCGAGCAGTGGTTTGCTCTTTGGGGCTGTTGAGGGCCTAGGAACATGTTGATTAAATAATTATATGTCATAACGATTGTGGAACCGTAATATAATCCATTGATTGTGATTATGAGTTGTGGTATAAGGACAACCAACGGGAGCGTTTTTAAATGCAATGGAATACATGCAGTACTTTGTATTTATGGTTGATGCATTTACTCATTATAATCATATTATGATGAATATGAATTATTATATGCTCATGGTTTGGGGTCGTCCCTGTAGGTAGATTTGGCATGGAGGGCTAAGGCCAGGGTTGACGGGTACCAAACGGTAACATGTATTTTGAATACATCCTGGATTATGCATTGTGGTTGCATATACGTATTATATGTTGGTGCATAGGATATATAGTCGTTGTTATACTTGAGTGATGATTTTAATGCTTTGCCGCCGTCATTTGAAGCGATGATAGAATACTTGCCGCTGTCGTATCGTAGCGAGGAAAGAATATTTGCCGCTAAATGTTGAAGCGATGGTAAATTCCGCATGTCACATTTGAAGCTAGGTTACTCTATGCCGCTGATATGTCGGAGGGAGGGGTATTAGTGCCGCGGTCATGACTAGCGATGTGCATTAAAATACACTGTTATAACAAGACTATCATTAGTGATTAACATGTACTTTGTATACATATTGGGTTATGCATTGTGGTTGTAGGTATAGATTGGATGCTCGGTGCATACCCCATGAGTCGTTGTTATATGTGAGTGATGATTTTAATACTTTGCCGCTGTCATTTGAAGCGATGATAGAATACTTGCCGCTGTCATATCGTAGCGAGGAATTAATATTTGCCGCTAAATGTTGAAGCGAGGGTAAATGCCGCATGTCACATTTGAAGTGAGGTTATTCGATGCCGCTGATATGTCGAAGCGAGGGGTATTAGTGTCGCGGTCATGACAAGCGAGTGCGTTAAAATACACTGCTATAACAAGGCTAGGGATTGGCTATTTCTAAGGCAATGGTTCATGCCGCCGGGTATATATAGCAATGGTTCATTCCGCTATTCTATGGCGATGGTTCATGCCGCCGGGTATATACAGCGATGGTTCATTCCGCTAATTCTTTGGCGATGGTTCATGCCGCAGGGTATATATATAGCGAAGGTTCATTCCGCTATTTCTATGGCGATGATGCATGCCGCCAGGTATATATATATAGTGAAGGTTCATTCCGCTATTTCTATGGCGATGGTTCATGCCGCCGGGTATATATAGCGATGGTTCATTCCTCTATTTCTATGGCGATGGTTTATGCCGCCGGGTATATACGGTGATGGTTCATTCCGCTAGTTCTATGGCGATGGTTCATGCCGCCGGGGATATATAGCGATGATCCATTCCGCTAGTTCTATGGCGATGGTCTATGCCGCTGAGTATATAGCGATGTTTCATGCCGCTGATTGTATAGCGATGTTTTATGCCGCTGGTTCTATAGCGAGGGATCATGCCGCTAATTATATAGCGATGGGTTATGCAGCTATGTATGTAGCATATGATTGTGCCGCCTTCGAGCAATGGGTCCTGATTGCATACCGCTATTGGGCAATGGATACAGGTATGCGGCTATCTTATTAGCGATGAGTTATGATAGATTACTATTTTGATAGCATGGTTGTGGATGTCATGTATTGACATATACCATCACGAGTTGACGATGTTATTGTGGATATCATGTGTTGACATGTATCGTCACGGGTTGACGATGATATTGTGGATGTCATGTGTTGACATGTACCGCCACATGATGACGATGACATAGAGGATGTTCTATGTGGACTGATGCCGCCGTTACGATGAAAAATACAGTTAGGTGTATGTATTTAGTCGTATGTTTGAGTGCCAATGGTGGGCACAAGGTAGTGTCCCAGTCACTAGTTGACGAGACCATTATGCCGAGCAGGTTTGCTCGATGAATTATTGGATGCGCCGTACAGGAAGTGTACCGCAGCACACATTTGAGGTAAATATTTTACGAGTAGTGGTGCCTTTGGGTATACTCATTGGGATGGCTATGGCCAAGTGACTGGTGGTAAGAGTAGTTATTGAGGAAACTACTTGCTTATACCAATGTGACATGTGGTGGACATGATCACACCCACACATGAAGGTGTGAGATAAATCCTAATGGATTAGGATTGCATTGTGATTGAGTAAGGACACCAGGATGTTCGTTGTGCATTGCTGTTAGAGGAATATTGGGCGATGACCCACTACTATAATGGATGATACGGTATGGTATACCGGGGCGGAACGTGTAATACGTTGGTAGGTTTGGTAAAAACCTAAGGAGGCAGCGATCTGCTAGCCAGGTATTGTTGTCGTGTTATAGTGTGCTTGTTGTAGCCATTATACTGCTCGTTGGAACCGAGTTTAGTGAATCGTATGATGATACGATGATGGTTTATAGTGGACTCTTGTAGTCGCTATGTGGCATGAGGATTGAGGCATGAAATACCTCACATGGACGTTTATACGTCAAATGTGTCAAGGAACTCGTACTGAGACAACTCAATTTTGTTGGGAGTACCAACGTGAGTGTCAACATGTCGATGTTAACTCTGGCTGAAAATCCTTGCATATGGAATGCAATGGGGGACACGATCGGAATTCTGGGATATAGTTAGTGGAGTGACACTACTATATTAATTGTATCTCTTGCAGAGATTTGGATCGTACTGTCATGGAGACAGCTGGTGTTGATCGAGGTTGATTGTGAATCAACCACGGTAAGCATTACTGGTGTTGGACTAAGTAATGGCTTTATATTTTCGGTGAGACGTACGAGGATACATCTCTGGGAGATGCTCAAGATGTGGAGTACTATGGCGTTAGTACAGAGCATCGTTAGAATGAGTATACGTCGTGTTTATGGGTTTTGCAATGGTAATAGTGGCAATGATGCACTATTTTGAACCAGTGCGTATTTGTTGGTTCCGGAAGATATTTTGGTATCAATATATCAAGTTTTCCGAACAACGGTTCGAGGTTGGAGGGTCATGGGTTCATGACACTTTCCTTATGAGGAAGGCGGTATTGATATACCTACATATTGGGAATCCTTGGGAGATTCGTTGAGTCGGTTTGTGTGGTGTTAATGTTAGAATCACACCATTGGTCATTGGTTTGTCAATCATCATTCTCCACTGTGTGAGAATAACTGGGGATTGACAGTTGTAACTGGGGCTTATGGGTATGTTTGGAGATGTCCGAGCCGAGTGCATTGAGTATGCATGTGATGTTGGTGCTTAGGCATGTATACCTGTGTGTGTATACGAATGCCAGCATTTTATTTTGGTACTTGTCGAGCATCGGATTAGTATGCTTGGATGAATAAATCTCTGATGAGAGATTATGGCATCTTGAGATTGGTAATCTCGGTCTGTATTGACTCCCTTGAAGAGGGATTGTCGGGTATTGAGGCCATGCTAATTCATTACTGGGTAATTTGATAGCATCCCTGAGTTAGGATTGTTGAATCCTAGGATAATCGAGGGATGGTCGGGATTCAATCTGTAGGGTGTTGTTGTTAACACGTATGGTGAGGACGCAATTGATCTTTCTTGCATGTTCTCTATGAGAACTTGAGACCTTGTGGAGTCTCGATGGTGTGTTTGGACCGAGATATGATTTCTTGGAACACACGGATTATAGGCATCTTTGGAGATGTGGTTGTGTTGATCGTAGTCGTGAGTTGCCGATCCGAATTGCAAGTGGTGCAGCTACTCCCTCGATGGAGATGAATTTGGAGAACGAAAACCGGGTTCAATATGTGTATACTGCAGTATACTAGTGGTCTCCGTCGTAACGATGTGTGTTTAACATCGTAAACTAAGTTGTAGAGATATCATTGAGACGATATCTATGTTGGAATCACGAATGATTCGTTTGGTTAGCAGTTAGGGTTGACTAACTGCTTTTGGATGGTTAGCATCAGGGTATGCTGGCGTTCTCTTGAGATTGTGATGGTTTGGGAGATTTACTCCATTCCAGGTTTTGGTGCGAAGTCGGTGTCCTCGCGGTTGGTGTGTCGTTCATGATATGTTCATGATTCAAAGATGTAGATCCGGTTTGGCTTATGTGGTATTGGCTGTACGTGGGGTACGCCTGTACAAATTTCGAGCATGAAATTTTTATTAGTGGGGATAATTGTGATGCCCGGGAATTATTGGTGTAAATTCCGGTGTGGTAATGATCCTTAATGGTTTTAACTGTGGCAATTATGAATTAATTGCGATATTGGGACTCCCGATGATTTTAAATCTGGTATTTGGAGTCGTTGGATCCAAGGGTTGAGATTATATTCTCATCGTGGTGATAACCTTGGAATTTGGTTTTTGGTGGGATCTGGGTCCGGAGTAGTTTTTGGTGGGATCTGGGGTCTGAAGTAGTTTGTGCTGGGGCAGGTAATGAAAATTGAGATTGAGATGTAATTATTGAACACAGATGATTTTTAATGAGTCATGATGTATTTGTGAGGGACTCGGATTTTTGAGCCTTAGTAATATATATACCAAGTGGACTCGGTGGTCAATCATTTTGGATCTCTCTCTCTCTCTCTCTCTCTCAACAGAGCTTCCCTTCCCCAAACCCATTTCCCTTCCCTTTTCTCCTTTGAGCATAAATCGATGGAGGCTCGATTTGGTAGCCGGATTTCTCGAAGATAATAAGGTATTATTCTTCTCCTCGCATTTATCTTCGAGGTAGTAGTTTTATGCTCTTTGGTTAAGGTTTGAGTTGGGTATGAGTTTTTGGATTTTAAAGATTTTTGGGTTGGTATGTTTTAGGAAGCTTTATGGAGTTTATGTTGAGGATTAATGGTATGTTGGGTGTTGGGTTTGTTTATTTGGGGGTTTTAAAACATGAAAGGCCATTTTTAGGCTTGTTTAGCGCGTAATTTCGAAAAATGGAAGATGATGAATAGTGTTGGCGATCGATCGGACAAGACTACTGATCGATCGAGGGCGCGTGGCGATCGATCGGCCAGTCTCAACGATCGATCGCGCGCATAGGAAATTTGTTGCGAAAATCTGCTGTGGCTCTCGATCGATCGAGACTCATGTCCGACGATCGAGAGGCCAATATTTGGGGAATTTTGTGTTGATGTTATGGAATCGTTGCATGCTTCGCCCGGGGTCTTTTAAATGGTTAATCGTCATAGATTGACGATATATTTGGGGATTGCGAACGTGCTTGGGCACGTGATTGCATGCTCATAAATAATTGTGAATTATTTAATGTGTTTAGCACGTAATTCATCGGGTCACGGGACCAAGGCAAGTTTAATTCGGACTACGGAATTCTAAGGTACGTATAACGTACGAGCATAGCCTTTTATATTATTGCAACTGTGAAATGCATGGTATATGGTATTTGAAATAAATTAATATACATTGGGAATTATATGGTGCCACTTTTGAGCGAGCAATGAGTGGATGTTGTCGCTGTTGAGCAAACATCGGTTATGACGCCGCTGCTGTTGAGCGTGCGTGGGGTTAAAATGTCGCTATTGTGGAGCGAGCGATGAAATAAAACTATGGAATCATTGGTAAATATATGTGATATCTATAGTCATTGTTTAATGATTTAATCATATTTGATTATGAAACTGGCATGACAGGAATGGATTTAGTTAATCAATGAGATGATTAACTGGCTTTTTTGGGAATTTGATAGTTTCGATTATTTGAGAACAGGTACAACACAGGGGATCCGGATGAGGATGATACCATTCAGGGAGTATCTTTTAAAATTCATGGCATTTACATTCTGTAGATTATGAACTGTGATATTGTGTTTTTTGGATCGGTGGTATTGGTATGCTCACCCCAGTGTGGGGACTGTCTCTGTTGGGGCAGGTGGTACAGGTACAGCGGTAGCTCCGGAGTTGAGATCAAGCTATGGATTGGAGGTGCTTCCAGGACCGAAGTATCAGTGCCGGTATTGAGCACAATATTTTATACATTAGATACACATACATTCATTGATGCTCGCATGTGAGCACTACTATATGTGTATATGGGTTGTATAAAAAGGCAAGGGCCTTTCTCTTTTCATTCATGTGTTGCATGCAATTAATTAAGGAAATTGCTAAATGAATTGAGAATATGTTAGATGCATACTTAAGGGTTGAGTGGTATGTGGGATTTGAACATTATATGGAATAATGTAAGAAATTTTATTGTTGGTACATTATGCTATGGTTGCATGTGGTTTTTTCCCCCTCATTACATGATTGTATGCACTTAACAATGGGTTAATACACTAATAACGGATTAAGGGATATGGGTCCTTACACCTACTGCATGTGCATTACAAGTACATGCAAGACTCAAATGAACGCATATAGTAAAATGAGTATAACTCACTCATTTTAACTCTAAATCACATGCATTTTTTTAAATGAATAAAATTCAAAATCTACAACTTTTATTCACATCTCAAAGTCAGAATCGGAATTTAACTTAATCAAAAACTCGACACAAGTTGCTGCATGTGCTGTCAAATTCTGCAGACTCATAGAGACAACAACTTACCTTAGCAAGGTTCATGATTTTCGACCATGCACTTACACCTAAGTGAAATAATCGTGAAAAGAAGGTTATACCTCCCTAGATTTTCAGTATTTGAGCTCAAGACCACCTACAAGCTGCTGCTCCTTGCAAAAACCTCAATCTTTAGCCCCAAAACCCAACTCTTCTTGGTGTATCTTATTCCTCTAAGCTTGTACCTCACAAAACCTTCGTTGCATGTGGATTATAATGATTTATAATTCAGCTTTTGGTGAGGTATAAGGACTGAAATTCGAAAATGGTGTAGGGTCTTCCTACCTTAATATCATTTAGTACACATAAATTGGACAGAACATGCATTTATAACCTCTTAAGGGTTCCGGTTGTAGCTTGAGCTAAGGAGATTACAGGCCAAAACAAAGTTTTCAAAAGCTATTTAATTACATTCCCAATAAAGAATGTTAAAGCTATAGATTTACACTACTCCTAGAGTAGAGACTATCAAAATCCTGCATCCTACGTTCATCATGCTCCCTTTAGCTCACTTCCTCAACCCGACCCTAGGCCCTTGGTCCAAAAGTGTACCTACAGGGATAACACATCATAAGCATACACATATTTACTTAACATTATATAAAAGCATACAATAATGCATAACATCTTAGTTAAGTAAAGGTTATTGGTCATCCTTCGACTTCCTTGTTATCCCCGACTCTTATTCATATATTAGGGCGTCTTACCCCATTGTATGGCATCTTACCATCTCATCATCATCGTGTGGCATCTTACCACGTGGGCATCTTACCCAATCATATGGCGTCCTACCATATCATAAACATTGCGTGGCATCTTACCACGGGGCATCTTACCCACTCGCATACTTTGGGTGGCATCCTACCACATGGGCGTCTTACCCAATCATACACGTCGTATGACCTTATTATAAACTTCGTCATTATAGACGTCCTCATAAACATCATTATCATAAACCTCATCATAAGCATCATCATCGTAACATCATCGTAAGCATCATCATCGTAACATCATCGTAAGCATCATCATCGTAACATCATCATAAGCATCATCATCATAGATATCATCATAGACATCATCATCATAAATATCATCATAGACATCATCATCATAACATCATCTTAAACATCATCATAATATGTAAGGGTATGGTTTACCGTCCGATGCTCGTACGTCTCTTACGTACCTTAATTCCAAAAGAAGGAGAAATCGTAGACTTTATCTCCTTGAAGTCGTGGGTACCTGGGACGGTTCTACATAACCATACAAATTGATATTAGAAGCTAAACAATAGCCCAATACCAAAAATTCAACAAAAATCAACATTTTTCATCTTTTGAACAGTGGCGATCGATCGCTCAAAACGAGGCGATCGATCGCCTGATTTTTCACTTAGCGGCGATCGATCGCTCAAAATGAGGCGATCGATCGCCTGATGCTTAATTGGCTACTGGACGTTGGCGATCGATCGCGCCATTTGAGGCGATCGATCGCCTAAGCTCTTCTTCGCGCACTGCTTCTCGGCGATCGATCGCTGCTTTTGTAGCGATCGATCGCCACTTACAGTGGCCGCGATTTCACCATTTCCATGTGCATTTTGCAAGCTCATCTTCAACCCTTTCAACACCAAACTTCCCAATAACAACAATAACATCATAACCCACTAAAACCCACATAAAACACTTCAAAAATCATACCCCAACCATAAACAACACATACCCAAACAAACCCACATAAAACACCAAAAACTTAACCCATTTCAACACCAAACATCATGAAACTTATAGGAATGGTTCCATACCTCTTGTAGGCTCCAAATCCTTGCAAAAATCACACAAACAACGTTTTTGTGGAACTTTTCTTCTCCTCTTTTGGTGGAACTCGAAAATGGGTAGGGTTTGGGGTTTGGGAAGTGATTTGGGGATTTTTAATAAAGTGAAAGGTAAAGGGGTTAAAGTGATGGGTAGGGGATTTAAAAAGGGGGTTACTTTAACTTAAATTAAAATTGTACCCCAAACTTAACATGATGTATAAAATGCTCCAACATAGTACTTTTAAAGGCATTTTACAAGAGTGCTCCAAACCTCATCTAAAAACACATCCTCCTCATATTTAATAATTAACACAATTAAATCATGTTAACATCTTAATACCCAACACATAAATCCATCAACACATGATACATCATATAAACATAATTAATGCCTTACTTGCAATTAATTAATTTCGGGGCATCACATTACTCCCCTACTTACAAGATTTCGTCCTCGAAATCGCATGCACTTACCCAAAAGAAACTAAACATAAATCATACCAGAAAATAGTTCGGGGTAATGCTGCATCATATGCCGCTCCGTCTCCCACGTAGCCTCCTCGACACCCCGACGATCCCACTGAACTTTGACCATCGGTATAACTTTACTTCGTAGTCTGCGATCCTCACGATCCAGAATCCTGACCGGTCGTTCAACGTAGGATACATCTGAGTCTAACTGCACTTCAGTAGGCTGTAAAACATGAGACGGGTCTGGCTCATACTTCCGTAGCATAGAAACATGGAAAACATCATGAATCCCAGATAAAGACGGCGGTAGAGCCAATCGGTAAGCCAAAGTGCCGATACGCTGTAACACCTCATACGGTCCAACATACCTCGGGGATAGCTTCCCCCGCATACCAAATCGAACAACACCCCTGAAGGGTGAAATTTTCAAGAAGACCTTGTCTCCCACTTGAAATTCTAGCGGCCGTCGTCGCTTATTTGCATAGGCTGCTTGCCTATCTTGGGCCGCTTTCATCTTTAAGCGTATCATCTTAATCTTTTCCTCCATGTCCTTAATCATATCCGGTCCTCCGACCGCTTTACTCGTCAAGTCCTCCCAAAACAGCGGTGACCTACATCATCGTCCGTAAAGAGCTTCAAAAGGGGCCATTTGAATGCTCGCCTGATAGCTGTTATTGTATGAGAACTCTATCAGTGGTATAGATTCTTGCCACGGAGTATCAAACTCCAAAACACATGCCCTCAGCATATCTTCGAGCGTCTGTATAGTACGCTCTGTTTGGCCATCAGTCTGAGGGTGATAAGCTGTACTCAGTCTCACCTCGGTGCCCAAAGCGGTCTGGAGACCCTCCCAGAAATGAGAAGTAAACCTTGGGTCTCTGTCAGACACGATCGAGACTGGAATCCCATGCAACCTCACTACATCCCGTACATATAATTGGGCCATCTTTAGATACGTGAAAGTCATACTGTAAGGGATGAAATGAGCCACCTTCGTCAGCCTATCCACGATCACCCAGATCGCATCAAATCCAGAGGCCGACCTTGGCAAGTGGGTCACGAAGTCCATAGATATATGCTCCCACTTCCACTTAGGTACCTCCAAGCTCTTCAGCTCGCCACCAGGCCTCTGTCTTTCCGCCTTTACTTGTTGGCAGATTAAACATCTCTTAACAAAACTGATCACATCACGCTTCATGCGTCTCCACCAGAATTGACCACTCAGGTCCTTATACATCTTTCTTCCTCCGGGATGAATACTGAACCGACTACTGTGAGCCCGTTCCAAAATTCCTTTACGTAACTCTGGTGTATCTGGGACTACCCATCGGTCGCCCAGTCTTAATGAATCATCTTCAGCCACTCTAAACTTTGTTGGCTGACCTCGAAGTGCTATTGATGACCATCTCTGCACTTGATCATCCAACCTCTGGGCTTTCCTGATAGCCTCAAATACATCTGGCTCGGCCAATAAGGTCGACACTCGCACCGGTGACGTGTCTACATCAAAGTCATAGCCCAGATGGCAATAGGAAGTCATCAAAGCTGATAAACACATAACATCCTCAGCAGTGCTCTTCACCTTCCGACTTAAGGCGTCTGCTATCAGATTTGCTTTACCGGGATGGTACTCAATTTCACAGTCATAATCCTTGAGTAAATCCATCCACCTTCTTTGACGCATATTCAATTCAGCCTGAGTGAATAGAAACTTTAGGCTTTTATGGTCCGTAAAGATGGTAAACGTAGTACCATAAAGATAATGACGCCAAATCTTTAAGGCGAAAATGATAGCTGCCAGTTCCAGATCATGGACTGGGTACCTGGTCTCATGAGGCTTCAACTGCCTCGAAGCATAGGCTACCACTTGTCTTTCTTGCATCAATACACAGCCCAACCCTTGCAATGATGCATCCGCGTACAGGGCAAACCTCTTATCTTCAGACGGAATCACCAACACTGGCGCTGTCGTCAAACGACGTTTCAATTCTTGGAAGCTTTCCTCACAAGCTTCAGACCAAAAGAATGGGACTCCTTTCTGAGTCAGCTGTGTCAATGGCTTAGCGATCTTAGAAAAACCCTCGACAAAACGTCGGTAATAACCTGCCAAGCCAAGAAAACTCCGTATCTCGGGTACAGAAGTGGGTGCTGCCCACTCCATCACAGCTTCAATCTTCCTGGGATCCACAGATATCCCTTGGCTAGATATGACATGGCCTAGGAATACCACGCTGTCCAACCAGAACTCGCACTTGCTAAGCTTTGCATACAACTGATGATCCCTGAGGATCTGACGTACTGTCCTCAAGTGCCGTACATGATCTTCTTCGGTCCGAGAGTAGATGAGTATATCGTCAATGAAAACTATGACGAATTGGTCCAAAAATGGCTGGAACACCTTGTTCATCAAACTCATGAAAACAGCCGGGGCATTCGTCACTCCAAAAGGCATGACTAGGAATTCATAGTGCCCATACCTCGTCCTGAAGGCTGTCTTCTGAACATCCTCTTCTCTTACTCGAATCTGATGGTACCCCGACCTCAGATCGATCTTACTGTAGAGCCTCGTACCCTGCAATTGATCAAACAAATCATCGATCCTCGGGAGTGGGTACTTATTCTTCACTGTAGCTTTGTTCAGTTGTCTGTAATCGATGCACAAACGCATCGAACCATCTTTCTTTTTCACAAATAAAACTGGTGCTCCCCAGGGCGATACGCTAGGGCGTATATAGCCCTTATCAAGGAGCTCTTGCAACTGAATCTTTAATTCCCTTAGCTCCGCTGGTGCCATCCTATAAGGGGCACGAGAAATGGCAGACGTCCCCGGTAATAATTCAATCCCAAACTCGACCTCTCTCGTCGGTGGGAATCCGGGAATCTCCTCCGGAAAGACATCGGGAAATTCCGCCACTACGGGCACATCCTCAACTTTTACTTCTTCTTTCTTTCCCGTAACATCAACGGCATAAATGAGATATCCTGAATGGCCTCGTTCCAACAACTGCGCCATCTTAACAGCAGATATCAACGGGATCTTAGAGCGAGAACCATCCCCATAGAACGTCCATGGAACTCCCATATCGGATTTAAACCGTACAGTTCTCTGCCTGCAGTTCACAACTGCCTGATACCTGTTCAGAACGTCGATGCCCAGAATGCAGTCGAAATCTGACATTCCCAGAACAATCAAATCTGACCTTACTTCTTTATCTTCAAAATAAATGAGGCTATTGTAGACGATCCGATCCGTAATCATACTTCTTCCAGCGGGGGTCGAGACTATAAGAGGCGTGGGCGACGGAGAAGTGCATATGTGGTGTCTTTCCACAAAACTTGTTGACACAAAAGAATGTGACGCACCTGTGTCGATCAATATAAAAGCAGGGTGCGTAAATAAAAGACACGTACCCGCTATAACCTCCTCCGGAGCCGCTGAAGCTTGCTCCCTTGTCAATGCATAGACTTGTCCTTGAGGTGGCCCCATGGGCTGACCTCCATGCTGACGCGGCACAAATGGGGGTTTGTGCTGTGCTGTCCTATCCGCAGGCCTCCCCGCAGAACCCTGTTGACTTCCCCTGTTGGGACACTGTCTAGCAAAGTGGCCCTTGTCGCCACAAACATAGCACCCTATACAATCTTTCGTCAGATGTGGTTGCCCACAAAGAGTGCATTGGATCTTCCCAGATCTGTCTCCCTGAGACTACCCCCTTCCAGATGGGGCATCACTCCTTCGGTTCCCTTTCCATCTATTGTCAGACCTCTTACCACTGAACCTTGACGCCGATGAGTTCCCCCTTGACTTGAACTGATCATTCCTTGGCTTCAAATTATCCGGGGTGGATTTCTGAGAGGGTGCCGGCGGTGGTACAATATCAGGGTATGCACCCACTCCTAGTTCGGCCAGCTCGGCCCGTGAGAGTGCATCATCAAAACAAGTAGGGCCATAAGTGATCACCCTATCGTATAGCTCCGGCCTCAAACCTTTCATGAAATTCCTCATCTTTGCTTGTGTGCTCGTGGCAATGTGAGGCACATATCTGAGCAAGGAGCAAAACTGAAGAGCATAATCCGACACAGACATATTACCTTGCTTGAGGTGAGTGAATTCATCTTCCTTAGCCTGTCGTGCTGCAGCCGAGAAATAACGGTTTAGAAAGCGAGTTCGGAACATTTTCCAGTTAACTTCATGACCTTGAGCCTCTTGTTCTACCACAGTGGTCTTCCACCACATCAGCGCCTTCTTGGCCAACTGGAACTCTGCTAACCGTATCCATGCTGTCTTCGCACATGGGGCTGCCACAAAGATCTGCTCTATTCTTTCCAACCATTCCTCAGCTCGTTCCCCAGTTTTCGGTTCCTTCAAAAGTTGGGGGTCGGTAAGCAAGAAACTGAGTTAAGCTTAGCTCCCCTGGCAACAACTGTTGTTCGGCCGGTTCATCATCAAAAGCTGGCGGGGGTAGGGGATTCGTACGCCCCGCACTCGCGTTGACGCTCACTGCGTCGCCTACCTCCACATTTGCTGCCATACTGCAACACAAGGATTAACAACAAGATCCAAAAGCAGTTCGTATAATACTTCGTTAGATAAACAAAACATGTTAGCATAACATCATATACTTCACATGCAACTTATGCACAAAGCATGTTCGAAGGTAAGCACCTAGCTAACTTATTGCTAAGGCTACCCTTCACTCATTCCCGGGTTATCTAACCACTGCTCTGATACCACTAATGTAGGGTCTTCCTACCTTAATATCATTTATTACACATAAATTGGACAGAACATGCATTTATAACCTCTTAAGGGTTCCGGTTGTAGCTTGAGCTAAGGAGATTACAGGCCAAAACAAAGTTTTCAAAAGCTATTTAATTACATTCCCAATAAAGAATGTTAAAGCTATAGATTTACACTACTCCTAGAGTAGAGACTATCAAAATCCTGCATCCTACGTTCATCATGCTCCCTTTAGCTCACTTCCTCAACCCGACCCTAGGCCCTTGGTCCAAAAGTGTACCTACAGGGATAACACATCATAAGCATACACATATTTACTTAACATTATATGAAAGCATACAATAATGCATAACATCTTAGTTAAGTAAAGGTTATTGGTCATCCTTCGACTTCCTTGTTATCCCTGACTCTTATTCATATATTAGGGCGTCTTACCCCATTGTATGGCATCTTACCATCGCATCATCATCGTGTGGCATCTTACCACGTGGGCATCTTACCCAATCATATGGCGTCCTACCATATCATAAACATTGCGTGGCATCTTACCACGGGGCATCTTACCCACTCGCATACTTTGGGTGGCATCCTACCACATGGGCGTCTTACCCAATCATACACGTCGTATGACCTTATTATAAACTTCGTCATTATAGACGTCCTCATAAACATCATTATCATAAACCTCATCATAAGCATCATCATCGTAACATCATCGTAAGCATCATCATCGTAACATCATCGTAAGCATCATCATCGTAACATCATCATAAGCATCATCATCATAGATATCATCATAGACATCATCATCATAAATATCATCATAGACATCATCATCATAACATCATCTTAAACATCATCATAATATGTAAGGGTATGGTTTACCGTCCGATGCTCGTACGTCTCTTACGTACCTTAATTCCAAAAGAAGGAGAAATCGTAGACTTTATCTCCTTGAAGTCGTGGGTACCTGGGACGGTTCTACATAACCATACAAATTGATATTAGAAGCTAAACAATAGCCCAATACCAAAAATTCAACAAAAATCAACATTTTTCATCTTTTGAACAGTGGCGATCGATCGCTCAAAACGAGGCGATCGATCGCCTGATTTTTCACTTAGCGGCGATCGATCGCTCAAAATGAGGCGATCGATCGCCTGATGCTTAATTGGCTACTGGACGTTGGCGATCGATCGCGCCATTTGAGGCGATCGATCGCCTAAGCTCTTCTTCGCGCACTGCTTCTCGGCGATCGATCGCTGCTTTTGTAGCGATCGATCGCCACTTACAGTGGCCGCGATTTCACCATTTCCATGTGCATTTTGCAAGCTCATCTTCAACCCTTTCAACACCAAACTTCCCAATAACAACAATAACATCATAACCCACTAAAACCCACATAAAACACTTCAAAAATCATATCCCAACCATAAACAACACATACCCAAACAAACCCACATAAAACACCAAAAACTTAACCCATTTCAACACCAAACATCATGAAACTTATAGGAATGGTTCCATACCTCTTGTAGGCTCCAAATCCTTGCAAAAATCACACAAACAAAGTTTTTGTGGAACTTTTCTTCTCCTCTTTTGGTGGAACTCGAAAATGGGTAGGGTTTGGGGTTTGGGAAGTGATTTGGGGATTTTTAATAAAGTGAAAGGTAAAGAGGTTAAAGTGATGGGTAGGGGATTTAAAAAGGGGGTTACTTTAACTTAAATTAAAATTGTACCCCAAACTTAACATGATGTATAAAATGCTCCAACATAGTACTTTTAAAGGCATTTTACAAGAGTGCTCCAAACCTCATCTAAAAACACATCCTCCTCATATTTAATAATTAACACAATTAAATCATGTTAACATCTTAATACCCAACACATAAATCCATCAACACATGATACATCATATAAACATAATTAATGCCTTACTTGCAATTAATTAATTTTGGGGCATCACAAATGGTGAGAGGAGGAAGAGGAAAGAAGAAAAGTTGGGAGAGAATGATGGGAAGAGAGATAAAATGTATTTCCAAATGAGATGAATTTTTTGTGTTTTAATCTTGAAATGGGCGATGGAAACAAGGCTTGGGGTTTTTTTTTTTGTATATTTTATGGTTAGTGGAGTCCAAGTGTCACTCATGCCATGTCCAAGCCATGTGTCAAGCCATGCAGGTAAATTAATATCTTGCATGGTATATATATATATATATATATATATATATATATATATATATATATCCGAATATATGTATATCTATACATATGAATTTTGATGTGTTTTTTCCCAATCTAGTACAAGGCCTCATGATCCGGAACATCTTAAATTGTAGTCTAAACTTTTAGTTATCCGGGTTTGCTTAATCATGACTAATTAGCAATGGGGCCTTACATTTCTCCCCCTTAAAAGATTTCGTCCTCGAAATCAGAAAAGCCACAAGTTCCAACACATAAATTACCTTCATCCGATTTTATAATTTCATCGAATGATCATCTAAATTAGACATAGGATACAAAATAATTAGGCCATTCATGACGTATAATAGCCTCCAAATCCCATGTTGATTTCTACGGACCATAATAACTCATCAATGGGTATGATTATACAGTATCTTCTCAATACTGTTCACAATAGGTCGTCTCTCAAGGACAATGAACTGTTCATCTCAAGCTCTGTCGGCTGAACACACGAGATGGATCTGGTTCCAACTTCCTTAACATAGGTACATGTATTATCAGAATTTTCCAAGATCTCATAAGGACCAAGGTATGGGGTGACAGTTATACCTCGACGTCCGAACATAATCGTCCACAGAAGAGATACTGAAGAAATAATCCATCGCCAACCTCAAATTCTAATGATCTTCTTCTCTTGTTGGTATCGCCGGGCTGCCTATTTCGGGCTGCCTTCATATATTTTCTAAATAATACAGGCTTGCCTGCATTTCCTCTGCCGACACAAGCCGTTTGGGGATGGTAGATAGTACACATCACATTTTGTATCCATGGGGTGCTTGGGAATTCCAAATCTCGTTACAAAATTTCGGATATCTGTCTGGAACAATGGGAACTGGTATTTCGTATACGTGAATCAATTGTGCCGTCTTCTTGTAGGTAAAGTACGATTATACGGAATAATGTGCTGATTTTATCAGTCTGTCAATCCCGGCCCATATTGCATCAAAACTTATGTTCGATTTGGGCGAGTGAGTCACCAAGATCGGAAAAATACGCTCCCAATTCCAATGTGACACTTCTAAAAGTCGAAACATAGCATCTAGTTCATTCTTGTTTAGGATGGCAACGGGGCGAGTTTGGGACGGGTTTGCCCAATCCCAGGACCCGCCCCGCTACACATAGAACCCGGATCCGCCCCGCCCCGCCTAGACCCCCAAACCCGGCGGGTTTACCCGCCCCGCCTTGGTTCCATTTTTTTATTTTGTTTTAAATTTAGCTAGAAATCAATTTTGAAACACAAAAAATGAGTTTTGTTATTGAATTTCATGTTTTTCTATAGTAAATATTTATAATAAGAATTGCAAAACTATTTTTAAGCAACCAAATATTTATTAATTTGCTCTTATTCTCTTTAAAATGTCCAACTTCTTTAACATGAACACATGAATTTTGATATAAAATTAAATAATGACACTTTATTGTTCAATCAAAGAAGTAAAATGTATATTCAATATTAATTTTTTTTAAAAAAAATTAAAAATGTATAGCGGGGCGTGTCCGGGGCAGGGTTTGGCCAATCCCAGGACCCGCCCCGCCCTGCTTCCAAACTCGATTGAAGTGGGTCCAGACCCGGCCCGATGAGGCGGGTTCAGTGCGGGTCCTGGTATAGACCCTTCCCATTGCCATCCCTATTCTTGTTCCACTTTAACCTCTTGACATGTTAAACATTTGTTCACACATTCTAAAATTTTCTTTTCATATTTTGCCCATAAGTGCCTCCTCGAGGTATATCTTGCGGTTTTCGAATGGATACTAACAGGGACTGCAGTACCTCATGAAGAAACACTTCTTCCAGTTCGTAATATTCGATACCATCAAGCTGTTACTTTTTTGTCATTCAACTACTAGACGATACATTGAATCTATATGGTTGTTATGACTTGCCTGTTCTCTCAACAATGGATGTTGGAGTCTAATTCTTGAGCTTTCAAACCGTTGAGATGAACTGTGGCTCAAAATGTAACAATCGGTAAAACAAAATGTCATCTTTGTGGCTAAAATGCCCATAAGGATGAGTATAATTCGTGGTAATTCAGGCATACATGCATAAATGCTACCTTGGAATCTTGAGTTTTATAGCTCAAAGAATTTGTTTCTTGATCTGTCTTTCCTGGATGCTACTGTACTTCACAATAAAAGTCTTTCAATAGTTCTAATCATCGTCTGTGATTCAGCTCTGATTGAGTGCATATACTTATATACCAACCTCTTGTAGTCAGGGTGAATAATGAACTGCTCTCCATATAATTAGTGGTGCCATAACTTCAGCACAACAGTGATGGTGACTAACTCGAGATTATAGACAGGATGCCAATTCTCGTGAGTTTTAGTTTCCTTGAAGCATCAGCAATACTTTCCATACCACATGAGGATACATTTCCAATCCTCTAGTTGATTTTTTGCATAAACACATATTCTCTTGATCCAGATGGCAAAGCTATTACTGGAGTTGTAATCAAATGTTGCTTCAGTTTATGAAAACAATTTTCATGTACATCTGACCAACTGAAACCCTGATTGTTCTTCATCAATTGGGTAATAGACTTGGCTATTTGAGAGACTTTTTGAAATGCCTTTTGACACCCAAACTCAAAACCAACACCCCTAACTTCCTCAACACCTCCAATACACCAATAAAACTCAATAAAAACTCTAAAAACAACATTTTAGATTTTTAACCAAAACCCCCAAATCTCAAATCCAACCCAATACTTGACCAACAAGCACAATACCATAATCAAATCGAAGCTAAAGGTGAGGAGAAGAAGATTACCAGCTTTTCTTCAAGAAATCGGGCTCCCAAGACGAGCCCCCATCGATTTGCTTCCAAGAGAAGAAGAGGGAAGGGTTTGGGGTGAGAGAGAGGCGTGAGGGAGAGGAGAGAGGGAAGAGATTCCGTATAATGACGGAATACTGAGTCTATTTGGTATACATAGCACCAAGGCTCCAAAATACCAATACCTCCACAACTACATCATGATTCATTAAAAATCATCTCTTTTCAATAATTATATCTCCAACTTAAATTCATTCACCAGCCCCAGTACAAAGTACTCCGGACCCCAGATTCCACCAAAAACAAATTCCAAGGTTATCACCACGAAGAGAATACAATCTCATCCCTTGGATCGAACGACTCCAAATACCGGATTTAAAAATCCCCGAGAGTCCCGAAACCGCAATCAATTCATAATTGCCACAATAAAATCCATTAAGGATTATCATCACAGGGGGTTAACACCATTAATCCACGGGCATCACATAATCAGAATAAGGTTTAGGAAAACTTGGCCCGTCACCCTATATCTGTATATCTATATGTTTCCTATATATATATATATATATATATATATATATATATAAATACGGCCCATTATATATAATATACATATATATTATTATATGATTAGGACTCTTCTTAATCAACTTAATTCATCTAATGAATTTTAACTCCCTTTATCGATTTAATCTTTTGTGCAACGCGTTATGATCTTGCAACGTTGGCAGTGACATAAAATCTAATTTTATGTCACAAGCAATGAGCAGTATCTAGCAACACATCAAGGCTACCCAAGTTACAAGAATGCCATTGATTCGACATTACATATGGCATGTGATAATATTCACCATGTAACTTAATCCTTTTGTCCTAGGTATTTAGATTAAACACGAGTCATGGAATAAGTCATACTTGTATTCAATATTTTATTTCTTGATTCCCGAGTAGACTAGAATAAACAATAAGCTCGATATATATTGACTCATTCCAGCATGGCCATGCATTTTAGTCTCACTTGATCAAGGGCCCAACACTTCTCCTGTTATATAGGAGGGACAAATTCTATCTTGATCACTCAACATCCTTCTACATAATTCTTAGTGTATCCAATCATTGTCTTTATAGTTTAATTTGTTACATGTAACGTTTGACAATATCAAGACACACAACTCCTTATGTTGGGGTCTCTGTGTGATCTCAAGTCGTAAGGATTACATACATTATTATCACTATGAGAATTGCTTATGACATTCATATAACTATCAATGTAGCATTCTCATGGTGGGTTTGTCCAGTACATAGTTCTCTAACATATACCTATGTGTTGTTTCAATATCTCATATCCATGAACAAATTCTTCAATCAATACATACTAGTCTCAATGCATTATCATTATCATAGTTCATGATAATACTTGACCAAGGATTATCTTTAAGAATAATGTAATTTTATTATAAGGACATTAATATATATTTATTCATATTACAGAGATACTGGAATAATATATAATAATGAATTACCATTAATAAAATCATATTACATTGTATGCTTAAATCAATCATCTAATGAGTTGTTTTAGGGCATATCCCAACAAATCTCTCACTTGCACTAAGACCAATCAGACATGTACTTAATGCCTAAAGATCTAGAATGACGATCATGCTTCTGATGTGACAGCGATTTCGTCAGCGGGTCAGATACATTTCACCAGTTGGTACTTTGCCTATTTTTACATCTCCTCTTTCAACGATTTCTTGAATGAATTGAAAATGCCGAAGTATATGTTTGGATCGCTTGTGAGATCTGAGTTCCTTAGCCAATGTGATGTCTCCATTGTTGTCACAATATAGTTCAATCGATCTAGAACGATAGGCATAACCTCAAGCTCAAGAATGAACTTCTTGATCCAAACGTCTTCATTTGCTGCATATGATGCAGCAATATACTCAGCTTCAGTTGTAGAATCGGCTACTGCCTCTTGCTTTGAACTCTTCTAGCTCACAACACCACCATTTAGGCAAAACACATATCTTGATTGCAATCGGAAATCATCCTTGTCGGTTTGGAAGCTTGCATCAATGTAACCTATTACATAGAGTTCTTCCTCACCTCCATAAATCAAGAATGTACCTTTAGTTCTTCACAAGTACTTTAGGATATTCTTGAAAGCGATCCAATGACATTCAACTGGATCAACTTGATATCCACTCGTCATGCTTAAAGCATACGAAACATCGGGACAAGTACATATCATGGCATACATGTAGATCCAATAGCTGACGCATATGGAATCTTACTCGTGCATTGTCTCTCATCTTGTGTTGAAGGACACTGGTCCTTGGAGAGATGTATCCCATGTGTCATAGGCATGAATCCTTTCTTTGATTCTTGCATGCTAAACCGTTTTTTGCACTTTATCTATGTATGTACTTTGACTTAGGCCAAGTAATTTTCTTGATCTATTTCTATAGATCTTGATACCTAACACATAGGTGGCTTCACCCAAGTCTTTCATAGAAAAGCAATTCCCTAGCCAAATCTTTACAGATTGCAAGGCAGGGATTTCATTCTCAATGATAATTATGGCATCTACATACAACACTAGGAAGATAATTATGCTCCCACTGACCTTCTTGTAGACACAAGGTTCATATACGTTCTTGATGAAACCAAGTTCTTTAATCGCATCATCGAAATGAAGATTCCAACTCCGAGAAGCTTACTTCAATCCATAAATGGATCGTTGTAGCTTGCATATCTTTCCAGCATCCTTTGTATCGACAAAACCCTCGGGTTGTGTCATGTACACATCATCAAGTAAGTTTCCATTAAGGAAAGCCGTTTTGACATCCATATGCCAGATTTCATAATCATGAAATACAGCTATTACAAGTAAGATCCTAATGGATTTAACCATTGCAACTGGCGAAAAAAGTTTCATCATAGTCAATAGCATGAATTTGTATGAAACCTTTAGCCACCAATCGTCCTTTAAAGGTTTGTACGTTACCATCCATGTCAGTCTTCTTCTTGAAAATCCATTTGTACCCTATGCGTCTTACCCCTTCAGGTGGGTCAACCACAGTCCATACTTAGTTTACATACATGGATTTCATCTCAGATTTCATGGCCCATTTCTCATAATCAGGGCCCATTATAGCTTCTTGATAAGATGATGGTTCATCATCATCAATGAGTAGTAAGTCACATTGTTGAGTCACAAGAAATTCATATCTATGTGGCTCCCGGTGTACTCTTACAGACCTAAGCTGGGCTTGTGTCTCTTGAGCAGACATTTCGTCCACAACAACTTGTGGCGACTGCTCTAATGCCATCTCAATATCATGTAAGTGTTTTGTTTTGGTTGAACTTCACTAAGTTCTATTTGTCTCCCACTGGTTCTTCTATAAATAAATTCTCTATCAAGAAAGACACTTGTCCGAGCAACAACAACTTTGTTCTCGGTGGGATAATATAAATAGTATCCTATTGTTTCCTTAGGATACCCCACAAATAAACACTTATCAGATTTGGGTCCAAGTTTATTGGAGGCGTGACGTCTCACGTAAGCCTCACAAACCCAAATCTTCATAAAAGACATATTATGACGTTTCCTAGTCCATATCTCATATGGTGTCTTTTCAACTGATTTAGATGGAACACGGTTCAGTATAAATATTGTAGTTTCTAAAGCATATCCCCAAAAGGAAATCGGAAGATTGCATGACCCATCATAGATCGAACCATGTCCAACAAAGTTCGATTCCTCCTTTGAGATACACCATTCCATTATGGAGTATACGGAGGTGTGAGTTGTGGGACTATCCCGCACTCCTTTAGATAGTCATGAAACTCTTGGCTTAAGTATTCACCTCCTCAATCTGATCGGAAGATTTTGATACTTTTCCCAAGTTGGTTTTGTACTTCATTCTTGAAATCCTTTAACCTTTCAAAAGTTTTGTATTTATGTTTCATTAGGTACACATACCAATATCTACTGAAGTCATCAGTAAATGTAACGAAGTCTTGAAAACTACCTCTAGCTTGTATGCTTATTGGGCCACATACATCACTATGTATGCGACTCAATAAATCATTTGCCCTTTCATCATGTCCCTTGAAATGGGCTTTACTCATCTTGCTCATTAAACAAGATTCACATGTTTCATATGATTCAAAATCAAATGAATCTAAAACTCCATCCTTATGAAGTTTTGAAATGCGATTCTCATTTATATGGCCCAAGCGACAATGCCAGAGATAAGTTGGATTAGAATCATTAGTTTTAATCCTCTTAGTATTTATGTTATAGACAGGCATATCAAGATTTAGAACATAGAGACCATTAATCAATTATGCACTAGCATAAAGCATCTCAGTCAAATAAATGGAGCAATATTTGTCCTTTATTATAAATGAAAAACCCATCTTGTCCAAACAAGAAACTAAAATAATGTTTCTAGTAATTAACGTCACAAAATAACAATCTCGTAAATCTAAAATTAAATCAGAAGGCAAAGTCAATGAATAATCTCCTATAGCTAATACAACAACTCTTACTCCATTTCCCACTCGTAGGTCAACTTCGCCTTTTGCCAACACTCTACTTCTTTTGAGTTCCTGCACATTAACATAAATGTGAAAACCACATCCAGTATCTAATACCCATGATGAAGAAGTAGATAGATTGACTTCTATAACAAAAATACCTGAAGTAGAAGTTACACTTCCCTTCGTCTTCATAAGATCTTCCAGGTATAACTTGCAGTTTCTCTTCCAATGTCCGGTATCAATACAATGGAAGCAATTTCCTTCCTTAGCCACTCCTCCCTTTGGCTTAAGTGCAGTAGCATGAGGCTTAGATTTGATAGAGTCTTTCTTGTCATTTCTAAAGCCCTTTGATTTAGCCTTTCCTTTGCTCTTATTCACAATAAGGACATTTGTGGGTTTAGACTTCTTTGTGTTTGCCTCGTAAGTTCTCAACATACCAAGCAACTGTGGTAGAGTCTTCTCAATTTCAATCATATTGAAATTCAGAACAAATTGACTATAGCTATCAGGCAACAATTGCAAGATCACGTCAGTGGCCAGCTCTTGGTCCAACAAAACCCAGTTTCTCAAGATTCTCTATGTATCCAATCATTTTGAGTACATGAGTTGCAACAAGGCTTCCTTCTACCATTCTGCACTGAAATAACGCCTTAGAGACGTCATACCTCTCTTGTCTAGCTTGTTGATAAAGTTGCTTTAGATGTTCAATCATATTGAATGCATCAATTTCCTCATGTTGCTTTTGAAGCTCAGAGTTCATGGTTGCAAGCATTAGGCAGCCAACATCAAGAGCGTCATTTTGATTCTTCTTGTAAGCATCCCTATCGGCCCTTACGGCCGTAGCAGGAGGTTCCTCAGCAGGTAAGGGTTCCTCTAGGGCATATTGATATTTCTCTTGTTTGAGGACAATCCTCAGATTCCTACACCAGTTTAGGAAATTTGTCCCATTCAATTTGTCATTCTCAAGGAGCGATCGCAATGATAGTGTACTAGTAACGTTGTTTGGTGCCATGGATATCTATAATATAAATATGCAAAATAAGTGTTATGATTTTAATCATTTAATAAGGTCTTATATTAAATAAAACTCCCATTATTTAGTTAAAATCATCAACCCTCAAAACTATTAGTGGGTCTATATCCATATTTCACCTAACCTTGAGTTAGCTTTGGCTAATCACCCAAGACTCGGTTATTTAGGTAGAAAACACTTTGTCAATTACATCACATGTAACTCTTGGATGGTTGGGCGAACAACACTTTGTTCTAATTCATCTAATGAATTATTACCCAACTACATGCCTCTAGGTTCCCAATCCTATTGAGATAACGCTAGTTAAGTTGAACCTAATTTAAAGTCATACGGATATCACATTTATCTTATCGCGCCTTACTAAGATTGTCACGGTACTTTGTTTTGGTAAACCTACACATGTTCAATCGAAGTCTTGTCGAGTACTTTTAATTGGAAGGCATCTAACTTGACTTAATATTATTAGAGGGATTTAAAGATCTCGCGATTTTATTAATATTGATTATGAAAATATGTCATGTACACACACGCACACACACACACACACATATATATATATATATATATATATATATATATATATAAATATCATCCATCAGTATTAAATATCAAATGATAAACATGCATCGCATACATCAGCATAAAATAAATGTGACATGGTTATAGCCTGAACTATTGATTTTCTCAAGCCAATGAGAAAATCTAAAGGGTCAACCTAAGAGTAACTTCTCCAAACACCTATTCGATCTATTTGTGAATGGCCTCCTCGTCTCAGCACCATGGTCAAACTTCATTGACCTCCATCAACAAAAGCTAAAACTATACTATATAACAATTTACATAATATAGAGAAGACCTCGAGTTACAATAGGGGAGGGAATACATTCAGAAAAATAGAGAAAGCACGACATGCAGACCGTATTTCAAATTACAACCATTCACAAAATTACAATGTAATTGGTCATAGGGCTATAACGATGCACCATGCTCAAACAACACATAAGACATGCTAGGACATAACAATTAACGAACTAAATTCTAAACACTTTAAAATTTAGTTCTAGTTTCATAAACTGTAATAAAACCCAACAGGTTTAAATGGGAAAAATATTGCACGCCTAGGAGTCACCCACCACAGAAGCTCGTTCGCCCGCCATGGTGGCTCGGACGCCCGCCCACACGCTTGGCACGGTCGCCCTTCCAAGCAAGTCGGTCGCCCGACCTTGCTCTCCGATAGCCTGCCCACTTGTGAGGCGATCGCCCGTCCTTGTGCGAGGCGGTTGCCCGCCCTTGCGCAAGGCAGTCGCCCTTTACGAGCTACATTCGCCTGACTATCGATCTACGATCGCCCACCTTGTGTGGCTCGGTCGCGCGCACATACTTGTATCTTATACATAAAACTCGTCAATATATCATATATATTTTAACGATAGTTTCCCACATATATATCTCATATGCACAGTTTTGAATTAGCATGATTATAATAACTCAAAACATGATAAAATAAATTATCACATAACCCGATATGAGCTTCGTACACTGCTCTGATACCACTGTAAGGAATCCGACGAGCATGGAACACAGCGGAATAAAAAAAATCGGATTCCCACCGAGGACCTATACGAAGTAATCATATCGGATGTAGAGAGTTATACATTTGAAGCGTGCGTGATGCAGAAGAACGTCCACGAGCTCCACGAGTCGTATAGCAAACTTCAAAGTTTTGCATCTACGGTATCCACACGATTGAATCGACAAAGGATGTCGAAGTTATCAAGTTGCTAGACTTGATAATTCAACTAAGGGAAGGGACGAGAAGTCGAGATACGAGGTGACGACCACACCTTTGAACTTTTTGAATGGTGTGTGTTTTGGTTTGTTAATCTGATTAACCCTTTACCTCGACATGCACACACACACACACACACACACACATATATATATATATATATATATATATATATATATATATAAGATATTTGAGGCGGTGGCTCATAATCATAATAAGTTTTAGTAAAACCCTTGGCCCATCACCCTATATATGTATATCTATATGTTTCATATTTATATATATATATATATATATATATATATATATATATATATATATATATATATATATAAATACGGCCCATTATATATATAATATACATATATATTATTATATGATTATGACTTTTTCTAATCAACTTAATTCATCCAATGAATTTTAACTCCCTTTATCGATTTAATCTTTTATTCGACCCGTTAGAATCTTGCAACATTGGCAGTGACATAAAATCTAATTTTATGTCACAAGCAATGAGCGGTATCTAGCAACATATCAAGGCTACTCAAGTTACAAGAATGTTATTGACTTGACATTACCTATGGCCTGTGATAATATTCACCATGTAACTTAATCCCTTTGTCCTAGGTGTTTAGATTAAACATGTGTCATGTAATAAGTCATACTTGTATAGTTCAATCTTTTATTTCTTGATCCCCGAGTAGACTAGAATAAACGAATAAGCTCGATATCACATATCGACTCATTCAAGCATGTCCATGCATTTTAGTCTCACATGATCAAGGGCCCAAACACTTCTCCTGTTATATAGGAGGGACAAATCATCTTGACCACTCAACATCCCTCTACATAATTCGTAGTGTATCCAATCATTGTCTTTATAGTTTACCCTGTTACAGGTAACGTTTTACAATATCAAGATACACAACTCCTTATGTTGGGATCTCTGGTGATCTCAAGTCGTAAGGATTACATACATTATTATCACTATGAGAATTGCTTATGACATTTCATATAACTATCCATGTAGCATTCTCATGGTGGGTATGTCTAGTACATAGTTCTCTAACATATACCTATGTGTTGATTCGATATCTCATATCCATGAACAAATTCATCAATCAATACATACTAGCCTCAATGCATTATCATTATCCTAGTTCATGATAATACTTGACCAATGACTATCTTTAAGAATAATACAATTTTATTCTAAGGAGATTAATATTTATTTATTCTTATTACGTAGATTGTAAGGACCCTAGTTCCTTAAATGCGGATTAAAGGTGTAAATAAAATTTTCATGCATAAACGGAGTATAAAAGTTGTGTTGATGCCTTGAGCTATTAGATTACAGTGCCAAAATAATGTTCCAAAAGGGATTAATTACATTCCCAACCAATGAATGTTAATCCTATAGCTTTACACTACTCCTAGAGTAGATACTATACAAAAGAATGTGCCTGCTACCAAGAGCACTCCTCACTAGCTCACCGCACCAACTCGCCTTAGCCCGTCCGCCCAAAAGTACCTACATGAACAACCCCAAAACCATGAGCATGTACATAAATCATATTCACAATAATATGATAGCAATTCAAATGCATAAATCGTAAATGCGATTCACTTCCTGTATGTAATACATTTAAAAGCTCACTTTGGTTGTCCCTGTACCACAATCATAATCAATGGATTATAATACCAATAATTTATGTCATGACATGCACTCATTCCATGTATACCAATGGCCAGTTCCAGTCTTATTATATCAGTGGCATAATACTCCTCGCGTTTACATGACAGCGGCATTAATACCCCTCGCTTCGACATATTAGCGGCATAATATCCCTCGCATCAACATGACAGCGGCATTATCCTTCGCTTCGACGTGTTTGCGGCAAATATTCTCCATCGCTATAATATGACAGCGGCAAGTATTCATCGCTTCGACATGAAGGCGGCAAGTATTCTTCACACTGTAATATAATCTCGACTCACAATTACATGCAACCATAATGCATATTCCAACCATGTATGCAACCATAATGCATAAACAAGACCATATATGCAACCATAATGCATAACCAATTCAAAGCGTAATAAATACGTTTTACCGTCTGATGCTCGTACGTCTCACTACGTACCTTAGTTCCAAAAGTGGAGATATCGTGGACTTTATCTCCTATGTTGTGTGGCCACCTGGGATGGTTCTACACATTCACACAAATCAATATTAGGAGCCAATAATAGTCCAATATCAAAAATTCCACAAAAATATCCAAAAACACCAAATTTTGCCTTTCGCGATCGATCGCCTGGGGCGGGATCGATCGCCAGCCTCGCCTATCGGTCGCCCAAGAGTGGCGATCGATCGCCATGCGCTCCAAAAGCGCACTGCCAGCGCGCGATCGATCGCCTGAAATGGGCGATCGATCGCCAATGTCTGTAACCCGAAAAACCACCATTTTTGCTCCAAACTTCTTTTCCAATCCATACCAACTCTCCTACCTTCAAACCAACAACATCAAACACATAATAACCTTCAAAATACACTTTAAACATCCCAAAAAATCCATCATTCAACCAAAATAATGCCAACCCATAAAACCCATTTCAAAACCATACAAAACCATAACAAATCCAATCCAAACACAACAAAAACAACAAGGAGGGATCCATACCTCTTGGGGACTCCAAATCTCCCAACAAACTCCACAAATCAAGCTTTTGGAAGGATTTCTCTTCACCTCTTTGCCCAATTTCGAAAATTTAAGGAGGAGAAGGGTTTTGGATGTGTTATTTGGGAAAGTAGAAAAGTGATGGTATATTGGGGGTTGGGGGGGTATAAAGTGGGTTGTTTTAAAATAAATTGCACTCCACAATTACCATTGTGTATAAACACCCCAACATGATATTTAAAAGGCATTTTACCATAATGCACCTAAATCACAATGAAAACATGATTCACCCAAATAATCACAAACCATCTCATTTAAACAGTTATAACCCCCAATTACCCAACATGCATAATATGCACCCCGAAATGCTCTACCGGGTCACTCCCACCATGTGACTAAGCATTTTACCAAGATAATTAATTCCAACACAAATATTAAGTATCATCATAAAAATCACATAAACATAATTAATGCCCAAATTGCATATAATTATTTCGGGGAAATCACAATACTCCCCTACTTATAAGATTTCGCCCTCGAAATCACATGCACTTACCCAAAACGAAACCAACATAAATCACATACCAGAAAATAACTCCGGGTAGTGATGCATCATATGCTGCTCCGTCTCCCACATGGCCTCTTCGACACCCCTGCGATCCCACTGTACCTTTACCATCGGTATCACTTTGTTCCGAAGCCTGCGATCAGCCCTATCCAGAATTCTGACCGGCCGTTCCTCATAGGATACATCAGAATCCAGCTGAACCTCAGAAGGCTGTAATACATGTGACGGATCGGCTCATACTTCCGCAGCATAGATACATGAAACACGTCGTGAATACCAAACAACGACGGTGGCAGTGCCAAACGGTAAGCCAAGGTACCGATACGATGTAAAATCTCATACGGTCCCACATATCTCGGAGACAATTTACCACGCATACCAAACCGAACCACACCCCTGAAAGGTGAGATCTTCAAAAAGACTCTGTCTCCCAACTGAAACTCCAACGGTCTCCGACGTTTATTCTCAT
This sequence comes from Haberlea rhodopensis, assembly GCA_907163345.1. Lineage (NCBI taxonomy): Eukaryota > Viridiplantae > Streptophyta > Magnoliopsida > Lamiales > Gesneriaceae > Haberlea > Haberlea rhodopensis. Next base: position 515,993 of record CAJQUN010000078.1, read on the forward strand.
ATGCTGCCTTCCTGTCCTGGGCTGCCTTCATTTTCTGACGGATAACCTTTACATTATCCTCCATCTCCCGAATCAACTCCGGTCCTCCCACTGCTTTACTGGTCAAGTCATCCCAGTATAATGGCGACCTACAATGCCTACCATACAAAGCCTCAAACGGTGCCATATGAATACTCGCCTGATAGCTGTTGTTGTAAGAAAACTCTACCAAGGCCAAAGAATCTTACCATGAGGCATCAAACTCCAACACACAAGCTCGTAGCATGTCCTCGAGCGTCTGTATAGTATGCTCAGTCTGACCGTCCGTCTGGGGATGATATGTCGTACTCAATCTCACCTCAGTACCCAATGCTGACTGAAGACCTCCCCAGAAATGAGACGTAAACCGCGGGTCTCTGTCCGACTCAATAGATACTGGAATCCCATGTAGTCTTACTATGTCCCGGACATACAGCTGAGCCATCCTCAAGTACGTGTACGTCATACTGTAGGGACTGAAGTGAGCTACCTTTGTCAGTCTGTCGATGATTACCCAAATAGCATCACAACCTGAAGTAGTCCTCGGCAAGTGGGTCACAAAGTCCATAGATATGTGCTCCCACTTACACTCCGGTATTTCTAAGCTCCTCATTTCGCCACCGGGTCTCTGCCTCTCTGCCTTAACCTGCTGACAGATCAAACACCTCTTGACAAAAGCGATCACATCACGCTTCATCCGCTTCCACCAGAACTGATCACATAAGTCCTTATACATCTTCATCCCTCCTGAGTGGATACTGAATCGGCTACTATGAGCTCGCTCCAAGATTCCTCTACGCAACTCCGACGTACATGGAACTACCCATCGGTTACCAAGTCTCAAAGAGCCATCCTCCGCCACTCTGAACTTTGATGGCTGACCCTGGAGTGCCAATGATGACCATCTCTGAACTTCATCATCTGTCCTCTGAGCTCTCCTGATATTCTCATAGATATGTGGCTTAGCCAATAAGGTCGATACCCAAACCGGCGATGCGTCCACATCGAAGTCATAGCCCAGATGGCAACAGGAAGTCATCATGGCCGACAAATGCATGACATCCTCAGCAGTATTCCTCACCTTCCGACTCAAGGCGTCTGCTGTCAAATTGGCTTTCCCCGGATGGTACTCTATCTCACAGTCATAGTCTTTAAGCAGATCTATCCATCTCCTCTGACGCATATTCAATTCCGCCTAAGTGAACAAGAATTTTAGGCTTTTATGATCCGTATATATGGTAAAAGATGTATCATACAGATAATGCCTCCAAATCTTAAGGGCAAAGATAATAGCTGCCAATTCCAAATCATGAACTGGGTACCTAGTCTCGTGCGGCTTCAACTGCCTCGATGCATAAGCTACCACATGCTTATCTTGCATCAGTACACACCCCAAGCCCTGCAGCGATGCGTCAGTATAAAGGACAAACCTTTTGTTCTCCGAGGGAATTACCAATACCGGTGCCGTCGTCAATCGGTGCTTCAAGTCTTGGAAACTCTCCTCGCAAGCCTCTGACCAATAAAACGGTATTCTCTTCTGAGTCAACTGAGTCAAGGGCTTAGCAATCTTAGAAAACCCCTCGACGAAGCATCGGTAATAGCCAGCCAAACCAAGAAAACTCTGAATCTCGGGCACAGAAGTGGGTGCAGCCCACTCCATCACAGCCTCAATCTTCCTGGGGTCCACTGAAATCTCACTGCTAGATATGAAGTGCCCCAGAAATACTACACTGCTCAACCAAAACTCACACTTGCTGAGCTTGGCATATAACTTGTGATCTCTGAGGATCTGGAGTACTGTCCTCAAGTGTCTCACGTGCTCTTCCTCGCTCCGGGAGTAGATGAGTATATCGTCAATAAACACAATGATGAACTGATCCAGATAGGGTTGGAACACCCGATTCATCAAACTCATGAAGACATCCGGGGCGTTCGTCACACCGAATGGCATCACTAAGAACTCGTAGTGCCCATACCGAGTCCGAAATGCTGTCTTTTGTACATCCTCCTCCCTGACCCGTATCTGGTGGTACCCGGATCTCAAATCAATCTTGCTATACCGCTTCGTGCCTTGCAACTGATCAAACAAGTCGTCAATCCTTGGGAGAGGATATTTGTTCTTCACCGTGGCCTTGTTTAATTGCCGGTAATTGATGCACAAATGCATCGAACCGTCTTTTTTTTCACAAAAAGAACCGGTGCACCCCAAGGCGATACGCTAGGGCGTATATATCCTTTATCAAGGAGCTCCTGCAACTACTCATTTAGTTCTCTTAACTCTGCCGGTGCCATCCGGTAAGGGGCACGATAAATAGCGGATGTCCCCGGTAATAACTCAATCCCAAACTCGACTTCCCTTGCAGGTGGGAATCCGGGAATCTCCTCCGGGAACACATCTGTAAATTCCGCTACCACTGGTATATCCTCAACCTTTAACTCTTTACCCTTCCCCGACATGTCCACGGCATAGATGAGGTAGCCCGTGTGTCCACGTTCCAACAGTTGGGACATTTTAATTGCCGAAATCAAAGGAATCTTCACACGAGACCCGTTGCCATAAAAATCCACTGAACTCCCAAATGAGATCTGAACCGAACTGTCCTTTGCCGACAATCTACCACTGCCTGATATCTGTTCAGAATATCAATACCCACAATGCAGTCAAAGTCTGACATCCCCAATACAATCAAATCTGCCTTTATCTCATTGCCCTCAAAATAAATGAGGCAGTCCATCAGAAACTGATCAGCAACAACTTTCTTTCCAGTGGGTGTCGAGACCAATAGAGACGTGGGTAACGGAGACGTGCACATATGATGTCTCGCCACAAAGTCCGCATACACAAAAGAGTGCGAAGCACCTGTGTCTATCAAAATAAAGGCGGAATATGTAAATAGAAGGCACGTACCAGCTATCACCTCCTCTGGAGCTGCATCGGCCTGCTCCCTGGTCAATGCATAGACATGTCCCTGCGGTGGCCCCATAGCCTGTCCTCCCATATGTTGAGGCACCATCGGTGGCCTCTGCTGAACGGTACCACTAGAAAACCTCCCTCGACCTTCCCTGAGATCTGTCTGTCCTTCCCGATTAGGACAACGCCGAGCAATGTGGCCCGACTTGCCGCATATGTAGCACGCAGAACAGTCACGCATCAAATGCGGCCCTCCCCAAAAGTGACACTTAATATCTCCAACTCGACTAGCTTGAGTCGGTCCCCCATGAGTAGATGCACCACCCCTTCGGTCCCCTTGCTTTCGGCCATCCGACCGCCTTCCACTAAACCGAGAGGAAGAAGAAGTCCCTCTTGACTTGAAAGATCCTCCCCGGGGCCTCAGATTCTCCGATGTAGATCTTTGTGATGGAACGGGTGAGGGTATGGCCTCAGGATAAGCGCTCACCCCTATCTCTGCTAACTCCGCTCTAACCAGTGCATCATCAAAAGATGTCGGACTATGCCATGCACTACTCATCACTATTGAGGTATGTGCCACACATTGCTACAAACGGGCAATGTACACGTAAAATGTACTCTCATAAGAGCACCCAATGAATAAGCGCGTATCTAATGTATAAATGGGCTACGGCTTCTCTCTGTTCATTTATGGTTTGCATGCAATTAAATGTGGAATTGCTAAATGAACTGAGAGCATGTTAGTGTATTATGAGGTTGCATGTCATATATGTAATCTTGGTTGGGGGATTTGCATATTATGTGGATTGAATGCAAGAAATTTTATGGATCACTAATATGGTGTAGCACTTGCATATGGCTTTTCCCCATGATAGTATGATTATATGCACTAATGGTATGGATTAATACACTAATAACGGGTTAAGGGCACGGGGGTACAATAATAATATATAATAATGAATTGCTATTAATAAAATCATATTACATTGTATGCCAAGATCAATCATCTAATGAGTAGTCTTAGGGCATATCCCAACACATATAACCATCATAAGATATGGAATTCTAACCACTATCTTTGTTTGCACTTCTAAATCAGATTATAGCTTGATTTCCAAGCTTCATGCAAAGGAAAAAACAAGAGAACACAAAGGGTTGAGAGCACCTTGTGTAGAGATTTGTAGGTGTCTTTAGGTGTATTAAGAGTTTTCAAATCTGATTTACGTGTAATATAGCTTCTAAGATATCCTCAAATGTACATTAAATTTCAGATCAAATTCACACCAAATTCCAAGTCCAATTCAAGTATTCTTTATTGTCCAATGAAGTGTGATTTATAATCTTTCCTACGGATAACATGAACATGACTTTTCTTGCTACATATTCAAAAAGCCATGTGGATGTATGTGGTCTCAACTAGCAACTCAATAGTGTTTCAACATATAATGAAAGCGCATATATATATTTATATATATATATATATGATAAGAATATGTATATATATATTCTTATCATACTCGGTTCAATCCGAACCCGAGTCCACACTATTCCATAATGATCCCAATAATCACATCAAACATGTATAATTCATATCGATGCATTACAATTCTCCTATACTAATTGAATTTCGTACTCGAAATTGAATCTACTCCATGTTACTACAATGAATACAACTACATACTTAACATATTAAGCTTGCAGTAATATGATTACTCACCAGCAGTATAATACAAAATTAAACAACATACTAGAAAATAACTCAGAATATTGCTGCATCATATGCTGCTATGTCTCCCACGTTGCCTCATCGACACACCGCCTATCCCGCTGTACTTTAACCATTAGTAGCACTTTACTTCTCAGTTCACGATTTGCTCTATTCAAGATCTTGATTGGTCGTTCCACATACGACACATCTATATCCAACTGTACTTCAGACGGTTGTAGGCTCATACTTCCTTAACATTGAAACATGAAACACGTCATGTATACCAGTCAAAGATGGCGATAATGCTAATCTATACTCCAACTTACCAATACGTTGCAATACTTCATACGGACCAACATACCGTGGTGACAACTTTCCTCGCATACCAAATCGTACTACACCTCTGAAAGGTGATATTTTTAAGAATACCATGTCACGAACTTGGAATTCAAGAGGCCTACGTCGTTTATTTGCATAAGCAGCTGATTAACATTATCCCAATACAATAACGATCTGCATCGTCGCCCATATAATGCCTCAAATGGTGCCATCTGTATACTTGTCTGATAACTATTATTGTATGAGAATTATACTAGTGGCAATGACTCTTGCCATGAGTTATCAAACTCTAATATACATGCATGCAACATATCATCAAGTGTCTCTATTGCACGCTCTGTCTGACCATCTATCTGAGGATGATAAGTTGTACTTAGTCTTACCTCAATTCCCATTGCTGACTGTAAACCTTCCCAAAAATGAGAAGCAAACCTTGGACCTCGGCCAGATACAATCAAAACTGGTAATCCATGTAATCTCACTACATTGTGAATGTATAACTGTGCCATCCTTAAATAAATGAACACCATACTATACGGCGTGAATGAGCCAATTTTGTCAGTCTGTCCACTATAATCCAAATGGCATCAAAACCAGAAGAAGTTCTTGGCAAATGGGTCACAAAATCCATAGTGATATGCTCCCATTTCCATTAAGGAATCTCTAAACTCAACAATTTACCTCCTGATCTCTGTCTTTCTGCCTTAAGTTATTGACAGATCAAACTTCTCTTCACAAACTCAATCACATAATGTTTCATACTTTTCCACCAAAATTGTGTCTGTAAATATTTATACATCTTCTTTCCTCCAGGATGTATATTGTATCTACTACAATGAACACGTTGTAGTAGTTCTTGGCGTAGTCCAAATATAGCAGGAACTACCCAAAACTTTCCATATCTCAAACTTCCATCATTTGCCACTTCAAACTTAGATGGATTTCCTTGAGATATCACTTTCTTCTAATTTTGTACTTCATCATCATTGTTCTATGCTATTCTGATATTCTCAAAGATATTAGGTTCTACCAACAATGTTGATACTCTTACTGGCACTGTCCCTGCATCAAATTCATATCCCAAAGTACAACAAGACATCATCAAAGCTGATAAATGAATTATATCATTGGCAGTGTATTGCACCTTTCGACTTAGAGCATCAGCTGTCGGATTTGCTTTTCCTGGATGATATTCGATCTCACAATCATAATCTTTTAAGAGATACATCCATCTTCTTTGTCTCATGTTTAATTCTGCTTGAGTAAATAAAAATTTCAAACTTTTATGTTCCGTATATACGATAAAAGTTGTACCATACAAGTAATGTCGCCTTATCTTCAGGGCAAAGGCTGTGGCTGCCAACTCCAGATCATGTACTGGATACTTCATTTCATGTGGCTTCAGTTGCCTTGATGCATAACTCACAACATGTTTATCCTGCATCAATACACAACCTAAGCCAAGTAAAGATGCATCAATATATAATGCAAACCTTTCATGTTCTGATGGAATTATCAACACAAGAGCAGTGGTCAACCGATGTTTCAATTCCTGAAAGCTGTGTTCGCACGCCTCTGGCCATATAACCGGTACTCCCTTCTGTGTCAACTGTGTTAATTTGGCAATCTTTGAAAATCCTTCAAAAAAATGTCTGTAATATCCAGCCAAACCCAAGAAACTACGAATCTCTGGCACAGAAGTAGGCGCTGACCAATTCAAAACTGCTTCTATATTTTTTGGATCCATTGATATACCGTCTTTGGGGATCACATGCCCCAAAAACACCACACTATTCAACCAAAACTCACACTTGTTGAGTTTGGCATACAATTGATTCTTCCTCAAGATTTGCAACACAATATGCAAATGTTGGACATGATCTGCTTCACTCCGAGAATATATCAGTATATCATCGATAAACAAAATCACAAACTGATCAAGGTAATCAAGGAATACCCTATTCATCAAACTCATGAAGACAGCTGGCTCGTAATTTCCATATCGAGTTCGGAATGCTGTCTTCTGTACATCCTTCTCCCTCACATGTATTTGATGATAACCTGATCTCAAATCAATCTTAGAATAGATCATTGATCCTTGCAACTGATCAAATAAATCATCAATATGGGGAAGAGGGTATTTATTCTTAATTGTTTCCTTTTTCAATTGTCTGTAGTCAATGCACAATCACATTGATCCAACCTTCTTCTTGACAAATAACACCGGAGCACCCCAAGGCAATACACTAGGACGTATGTATCCCTTGTCAAGTAAATCTTGTAACTGAGTCTTCAACTCTCTCAGTTCAGTTGGTGAAATTTGATATTGTGCTCTCGAAATATCAGAGGTACCCGATAGCAACTCAATTTCAAATTCCACCTCACGACTTGGTGAAAATCCAGGAATCTCATCTGGAAAGGCATCCACATTGTCTGCTACGACCGGTATATCCTCTACTTTACTCTCTACTTTCTTCTCAGCTACATCAATTGCATATATCAAATATCCTATGTGTCCAGGTTCTAACAAACATGACATCCTCAATGGGATCTTTGCACGATATCCCTGCCCATAGAAGATCCACTGGTTTCCATAATTATATTGAAAATGAACTATCTTCTGACAACAATCTACAACAGTTTGATATCGACTCAACACATCAATACCCAGAATACAATCAAAATCATTCATATCTAGCACAATCAAGTTTGCACGTATTCCATTTTCATCAAACTGAATAGAACAGTCATATACAATCTGACTAGTCAAAATTGTCTTTCGCATGGGTGTCGAGACAGATAAAGGTATCAACAGTGGAGACAAGCATATATGATACCGCTCAATAAAATTCTTTGCAATAAACGAATGTGATGCACCAGTATCAATTAACAAGAAAGCAGGATAAGTAAATAAATGACACTTACCCGCTATCACATTATCAGGAGCTGCTTCTGCTTGCTCTCAGTACATACACCTGAACTAGGGGCGGCCCTGCTCTTTGTCCCCCAACTGTACGAGGTATATATTGTGGTCTCTGATGCACTGTACTTTCGGATACATTACCTCTGTTCTGTTGCCCTCCAGCCTGAGAACAATCCTCTATATGTGGACAATCTCGTCTATAATGTGGCCCTCCACAATTATAACATCTCAATCCCCTACCACTACTTCCATGTGACTGTCTCTTAGTAAATCTTTCACCACCCCTTCGATTATCAAATCTCTTACCACTGCACCTTGAGGATGATGCACCTCCTCGCGATGGTTTAAACTGATCTCTTCTAGGCCTCATGCTATCCGATGTAGGTTTCTGAGATTTCCCTACATCTTTATATGCACTAATGCCTATCTCGGCCATCTCCGCCCTAGTCAGGGATTCCTCAAAAGACGTAAGGTTATTAGAGATAACCTATCAAATAACTCATGCCGTAATCCTTTCACTAAATGTCTGATCTTGCCCTTGGTGTTTGTAGCTGTATGAGGCACATACCTCAACAAAGAGGAATACTGCAAAGCATAGTCAGCTACTTTCATTGTACCCTGTTTCAGATTTGTGAACTCATCTTTTTTCAGCTGTCTTGCAGCAACAGAAAAAATAGTGATCCAGGAATCGACTTTTGAATATATCCCACTCCGCAGCCTGCCCCTGAGCTCTCAATTCAATCATTGTTACTTTCCACCACATTGTTGCTTTCTTAGCCAATTGGAACTCATCTAATCTCAATCAGGCTGACTTTGTACACGGAGCTGATACAAAAATCTGTTCCATACGCTCTAACCATTCCTCAGCCTGTTCACCAGATTCAGCACCCTCCAATCTAGGTGGCTGGTAACTAAGAAATTGGGTTAGTGTCAACTCCCCAGGTAACAACACCTTTTCCACTAGCCCTTGACCTATTGGTGGTGGTGGCACATGAACTAAACCAGCACTTGCATTTATGCGCATAACATCCCCAACTTCTTCTTGATGATGCCCCGGTATTCTGGCTGCCATACCGTCATGCTACAATTCAATAGTGAACAACAATATACAAGTACATAAAGCATGTTAGTATAACACCATATTCTACATCAGTGCACAAACATGCTTCAAAAGTGAACATTCATCTCACAAGTTCACTTCCTCTACCCATTATTCATCCCAGTAATCTAAACATTGCTCTGATACCACTAATGTGCGAGCCTCGCTACTTAATCCTTAATGTGTGTTACATTATTCAATAACACAAATATTTGTTCGACATGATTAAATAGGCAGTCATACTGATTAAGAGTCATCTTATGTCAGTTATTGCAATATTCTCACATCGTGACATAATATACATCATTTATGTAAGGCCTTGATGCTAATTAATCCGGATTAACGACGATTAAACAAACCTGAATAATTAAAAGTACAGACTTTGAACTAAGGTGTTCCAGACTTCGATTAATCAAGCAACTAGTGGAACATATTTTTAGTGCATGAGCATGTGCATGATCACATGGCACTTGGAGAACACATACCACTAATTAATTATCTCATGTTTACTACATGATTTTGGACCATTAATCTTGCAAGATAGTGATGTATTGACACATGTATTCTACAATACATCAACTGATTAAAAAATCACCAACCAAAACTTAAACATTCAGCCATCACTCATTCTTCACCAACTCTTTCTCTCTCTTCCCACTCAAACAAAAACTTTCCTCCACCTCCTCTCTAAATTCGAAAGTTTAAACCTTTTAGCTCCAACATTCTTATGAATTTGTGGATGCATGTTGCATGCAAATATAGATTTGCATAGGTATTGAGGAGATGAGCAAGAACCCTCAAGCAATTTTGGAATTGTAGGTGTTTGTGGAGGTGAAAGCTCTTGGAAAGCTAGGAATGAGCTATAGTGATGGTTTGGTGCTCAAATATTGAAGATAATTGAAGGTATAACACCATTCTTGAGTTTCATCAACTTCAATTTAGGTTAAAGGGTCGAAATTTTGGTGTATGATTTGAGATTTGGTTGATGTATGATGTATCTATTATGACATAGGCTTTGAATTGAGGTTGGGTGTCCCATATAAGAGTTGTAGTATTTTGTGTTAGCTTCAATTGTCCACCAAAATCAGTTAATTTAGAGTTAAGATGAAAACGTGATGGTCGTTTTACCAAACCGTGTAAAATCTGGAAATCAGTGCATCAAGTTTCATGCAGTTTGTTCTTCGAATTTCTTGGAATAAATGGGTATGAATTTGAAGTTTTACCTTCTAATAAGAGTTGTAGTATTCACTGTTACATTGCATTTAGAATTAGCCACACTCAAATTGGAGTTTGTATGCAAAAGTTATGCTAATTTTACCAACAACTATGCAATCTGAAAACAGGGTATTTACGAGTTTTTAGGCTTTAACGTTTTTCAAAGAATGTACCTCATAATGAACTAATTAGCTATGTAATGTAGAATTTTGAGTTATATAAATTCTCCCACTAAAATCAGGTCATTTGGATGTCGTATGAATTAGTTATGAAGTTTTTACGAAAGTGCTCACTTTAGAACTTAGAAATTCCCCTCTTTTGCTTAAGTGGTGTTAGACCCAATTTGCCTTAGGTAATCTAATTTGGGAAGTGTCAAACATATGAAATGTCATATTTTGAGTTAGCTTTCAAGATAAATTGGACCCATGTAATTTGGCTAAGTATTGAAAATTTATGAGCCAGTTACTATGAGCATGTAAGCTGAAATTTTAAGAAATTTCCTAAGGGTCGATGTTTGGATTATAAACTTGATATTGGAAATAATTAAACACTTTGATGATATAATTGAGGTGTAAATGACCAGGGTAACAGATCTTGAGGTTTATTCGAGGAGTACTCGGTGGATATAACATTGGTCCGAGGTAAGTAGAAAACCGGTTCTGTCATGATGTATGGCAAAGACATGTGATGTTCCCGGGGATTGATTTACTTGTCATTACTTGCTACTTATTTGACTATATGACATCTTCAACTGCAGTATGTGAATTACCTGATACATTGGCTGCATGATATATGATGACATGATATATTAACATGCATCACATGAGATTATGATATTGCATGATGCATGATGCATTGACACGCATGGACATTGAGCATGTCATGTTGATCATATCAATTCTTTTGTTGATACCTATATCCTTTTGTTGGTATCTGTAATGCGTGTCTGGAGATGATGGGCACGCCGATGGCTTGGTGGAGAGAGTGAGCTGAGAGATGTCATAGCGACGAGTGTGCCGACGTCGCCCAGACACGAGGGATGATGGACCGCCGTTGGCTCGATTGAGAGAGATGTCGTAGCGACGAGCATGTCGATGCTCTACTAGAGCTTGTTGATTGATTGATGATCTTTCTTTGGACTCCTGAGATCTTGATATTGAAGATTTGATACCCCTCATATATATTTGCATTCATGCACGACATGCATCGTATGTTACTTTGTCATACAATGTTATTTTACTTGTTTATCGTACTGGGTTTTGACCCCCTTCGTGGGGGGCTGTCATGTCTTTGTTGTATGGGCATGACAGGTGGTACATGTGGACGTAATATGGATGCTCGAGATGAAGAATCGATGAATACCAGAGCTCCTTGAGAGCGAGCTCAGGTATATGTTCTATGTTTCGAGTCCCAGTAGTTGTTAGAGTATATTTGAATACAGTTAAATTTACCGGGATATGCCCCGAGTATCTGTATTTTAAGTATTACTTTACTGAGAAGTTTATACGTGATGTTTATGCGATGAATATCATGTTAGATGAAAAACTGGAATTATATATTTTCAATACTCTGAAATGTTTTAAAAACAAAATGCGAAAAATTTTGAGGGTCACTTTTGAAAGTTAATACCTAAATCTTCCGTTGTTTATGCTAATATAACAATCGTGTGTTAATTAAACCTTTGATTAGGACCGGCCCTCACAGGTGGTATCAGAGCATAATCTGGGATATGGTCGAACTAGAGCTAGGACACGTGTGTTTAGGCACCAATAAAATGTTTGTGCATGTGCTTGACTACATGATTTTACATGCGATTATATGATAGATAATTGAGTTTAGGCATGTAAATTTGAGAAGGCCTGAATATTAATTAAGTTTGATAATGGCCTATTATGAAGTTAAGTATGTACTTATAATAGACCTGAATATTAACTGATTTGTTAATGGTCAATATTTTTGACACCCATGTCATTTTTATTATGGGATAAATCTTTGTTTATAGCATTGAGGTGATAGATAAGGTTCGAAGGTATGTAAGTAATTTGTATATGCATAAATATTAACTGAATCATTAATAAGGATTGTAGAATAGCGTATACCTGACGTAGATAAGTAAGGATCCTTTTGAGGATTAACCTTCACGCATTGTAAAATAGCAACGGGAACTAGAGACTGATAAGGCAATGATTTATGCCGAAGGATACGTTGAGACATGTATTTCGCCTAAACAATTTTGTAAAGTCAGATTCTTAGCCAATCGAAAACTTGAATATGATGATCGTTGTATCTCTCTTCCAGAATATGATTTCCATCTAATTCTTTCTGGAGAATTTTAGCTATTCGTAGCACTATATTGTGAATATAGTATCTTGATCCACATATTTGTGCCTACCCAATTTTATTGACTCTGGGGCAATGGCAAAATCGTAAACTTTATCTTTGGATCATTTCGAGTGAATCCAATCAATCAGAATCTTTCTTTTAGCACACTTTTCCGGAGTTGGACCCTTGAGGTTGGTTTCTCACAAAAGGTGGACTACCTGGGAAGAAAACTCGGAAGTGACAAGTTGTACTTTTTGGAGGTCGGATTTGTTAGTACAGTACTGAGTATTGTGGAAGAACCGTGATGAGTTATTCCTTCAAGTGAGGTTCCGACTTGAACCAGTTTACCCGGTAGATCGAAAGCTAAGATCGAATTGATTCGAGGAAGCACTTAGTTGTTGTTGTCTCAGAAGCCAAATATTCATGTTTGGAGCAATTCAATAGTAGCTCCAATAGTATATCAATTATAGCAGAGACCACCACAATTTTAGAAACCGCAAAGGTTTAAATCGAAATGTACAAAGTCTAAAAAATATTACTTCAGATCATCAGGAACCAATGGTTCTAAGAGTGATTATGGGTCATTGCTAGATCTTGTGGATTATTGAGGATGAAGACAACCTACTGATCAATGTATAGAGTTTTGAAAGTCTTGTAAGACTGTGATCGGATAGAGTAGTATCCCAAAGTTAACCATTAGGGATGAATACGACCACAGTAGTAGATACTCTTTGCTCGAAGTGGTTTTTGAAAGTGGCTCTCGATTTTGATCCACTCAGTCCTACCAGTAGTTCAGTCAATTGCAGCGTAGGAGTAATAATCCACAGCTTTTTCCAAAACCCTCAGCAAGCCATGGTGTTCGCTTTGACATATGATCAAGTTAGAATGATTTCAAGAAGTGTGATCACAAGCATACATTTTAATTTTGTTCGCAATTGACGAATTTATTGATATGAGAAACTTCTACTATCACATCAGTTGATAGATTCACTCAAACGAGTTATGTTGCATCAACTGTTGTATACAGTATGATAAGAATTCATGATCAGGAATTTGATGGTGCTACCAGCAGACAAATCTGATTGGATACTTGCACCAATTACCGAGATATTATACATTGTTTCAAGAATACAATAGGGTATGGTCTTATGTGAAATTGCTATCGCCGAGTGTGCCAGGCAGGCTATTACCATTAGTATCGATGAAGAATATGCTTTGGTTGTTATCCTTTGAAAATTAAGGATCTATGAATTCCACGATTGATATCACAAAGGAAGAGCATCAATTACCAGACATTTCGATGTGATAGAGAATTTCCTAATGTGTTAGTCAGATGAAATTTCGGAATTCCTCACCAGGGAGGGAAATCGTTTCTACACTGAATTGATGCTAGGTACGACGCTAGTTGTTAAAACACTGTACAAGATGGCATCAACAGAATTCAAAGAGATTGAAAGAGTAGTTGCAAAAATTTCTTTGAAAAGATTGCATATGTTCAAGTATGTCGGCATGTGAAGCACTTGTTCTTTTGTCTAGAAGAAAGATGGTACGATGACGATATGCAAGGTGATAGAATTGAGTACTGTCACGAATAATTACCTGCTGTCTAGAATTGATGATCTAATTGATCAACTTCAAGGAGTAACAATCTATAAAAAGATAAATCTTCACTTAGCTTAAGAGTCAGGACCAGATATTTTGGGTATTTTAAATTTTGAGTAATGTTTTTGGTCTGAAGAATGCGCCTATAGTGTTGATGAATCTACTGTTCAGAAATCTCCTGGGCAGGACATGAGGTACTTGTTCCAGAGGATCAGCTAATCCAAGTAAAATTGGGGCAGTGATAAATTAGTCCAGACAAACAAATGTACTGGAGATTCAAAATTTCTAGGGTATGGCAGACCAATGCAAGCGTTGCATTGAGTGATCCTTGCAGATAGCCAAGTCTATTACCCAAGTGACCAAGAAGAATCAGGGTCCAGTTGGTCAGATGAATATGAAGACTGTGTTCATGAACTGAAGCAACAATTGACTACAGCTCCAGTATTAGCGTAGTCATCTGGATCAAGAGAATATGTGTTGCGTCCAAAAGGTATAGCGCGTACGATGTCTAATTTTAGTATATGGATATGAATACGGATGTCAAACCCACGAGGATTGGTCTATAGTATTAATTAAATACTTGTGCTAGATGGTCTTAATCCTATTAGAAAAATGAATAGTTTTGCTAGTTGTCAAATAACGTAAATCACTAACTAGCAGTTGCAACAATTCAAGAGAAATTAATTATGAGAAGGATTCTAGATGTCCGATTTCACTTGATTATCAACTATGTTTCTTATTCAATTATAATATTATAGATTTATCTAGTTTATTAGCCGAGAATTCTTAAGTGTTTCCTACTCCCTTTCCCAAGTGATAGTAGAAATTATCATTCAATACCAACCTTGATATCCCAATCTAAGATTAAATATCAAACAATATTGATTGCACAATAATTCTTTCAAAGGCTTCAATGAAGTTATACGTCTGTCGACGATATAAACATCCACGATGTGTTTTCCTATGTCCTGTTCACAACCCCATCTCCCAAATGATAGATCACAAACAAATATTACAATTAAATCAATGACAGGTCAATAAAATTGCATTCAAAGCAAGAAAACACAAATAAACCATGTGATAAATCCTAATATGTAAATCAATCAAACCAAAACATAAAATCCAATCAAGTTACTTCTTCCCCCTAGAAAGAATGGATTAGTTCATCCTAGAATTCATAAAACGCATAGGCATGTTTGAGAATTTCATAAACGAACAAAAGTAAGAGATACAAAATGATATGGAAGTAATTCTTCGTCCCCAGATGAAAGCCGCCTTCGTTTGTTGATGAAATCCTTGCCCTTGGAATCCTAGCAGCCTCCTCAATGTGTCTTTCCCCTGAAAGAGTGGCAAAAGTCCCTAATATGATTAGGGTAGCCGCCTCTTATACTTTGGGTCAGCTAATTTTAATTGGGCTTTAATTACGCAGCGATCGATCGCCTCCTTCATAGCGATCGGTCGTCGTGTCTTTTTTTCTTCAGAAATGCAGTCTTAGCTGTCGATCGCCACTTTCATAGCGATCGATTGCCAATACGCAAAATTTGTTTCCCAACACAATGTCTCTAGAGATCGGTCGCTCCTTCGTCAGGATCGGTCGCTGCCTTTGTTTTCTATAGAGATCGATCTCTATATTTGTAGAGACTGATCTCTACTCCAATTCTTCTTCTTGGCTCATCTTTTCATCATTCCTTTGACTTGCCTTCATCTTGTTCCACCATTTTCTTGGTGTTCCATGCTTTTTTCATCATATTATCCTTTATCATCACCTAACTTCCTAAAAACACAAAAAAACAACACAAAACACATAATTCTGATCAAAAAACCAACATCAATCCAAAAGAACGAAAGAAATAATAAGTGCAAAAATGCACTTATCAATATGTGATTATGCAATCACATCGACTAGAGGATTTGAAATGCATCCTTAGTTGGTATGTGAAATATTGCCAATGCTTCAACATGATTGAAAACTCACGAGACTTGGCATCATGTCTATAATCTCGAGTTGTCGCTATCATCGTTGTGCTGAAGTTATGGCACCACTACTTGGATGGAAAGCAGATCAGTATTCAACCTGACTATAAGAAGTTGGTATATAAAATTTATATAGTAAGTCAGAGTTGAATACGGATCAGAGGTGATGATTAAAACTACTGAAAGACTTTTACTCTGAAGTACAGTAGCATCTAGGAAAGACGGATCAAGAAACGGATTTTGTTGAGTCGTAAAACTCTGGATGTCAAAGTAGCATCTATGCATGTATGACTGAATTACGACAAATTATACGCATCCTTACGGATATTTTAGCCACAAAGAGGGCTTTTTATTGTATTGATTTTTCCGTTTTGAGCCACCGTTTAGCTCAATAATTTGAGGGCTCAAGAATTAGACTCCAACATCCATTGTTGAGAGAACAGGCGATGTCATAGCAACCATCTAGATTCAATGTACCACCTAGTAGTTGAATGACGAAATAGTAACAGATGATGGTACCGAATATTACGAACTGGAAGAAGAGTTCACGTCGCGAGGTACTACAGTCCTTGTTAGTATCCATTCGAAAACTGCAAGATATACCTTGAGGATGAACTTTTGGGCAAAATATGAAAAGAAAATTTTAGAATGTGTGAACAAATGTTTAACCTATCAAGAGGTTAAAGCGGAAGAAAGAATGAACTAGATTTTATTTTTTGACTTTTAGAAGTGTCACGGTGGAATTAAGAGCGTATTGCTCTGAACTTTGTGACTCACTTACCCAAATCGAATATAAGTTTCGATGCAATATGGGTCAGGATTGAAAGACTGACGAAATTAGCACATTCTTCCGTATAATCGTACTTTAACTACAAGAAAACAACACGATTGATAATGTGATTCGTGTATACGGAGTATCATTTTCCATTATTCCAGACAGATGTCCGAAATTTGTATCGAGATTGGGAGTTTCCAAGCAACCTATGGATACAAAAGTTGATGATGAGTACTATCTACCATATTCAGACGATCTTGAATTAACAGATGAAGCTTTGAATAGAGCACTTGAAAGTAGAGGCTAAGAGTGATTTTTCTGAAGATGAAGAAAAACTCTCAAAATATCATAATGAAATGCAGGTAAGCATGTAAGATTTATAAAATATATGAAGGCATCCTGAAATAGGCAAGCCAGCATTGCTGACAAGAGAAAAAGATCAATAGAATTGGAGATAGCCATGGAGTATTCTCCAGAATCTCTTTATGGGACGATTCGGTTTGGACGTCAAGGTAGACTGTCACCTCTTACACTGGTCCTTACCAGATCCTATAAGATTCAGATAATAAATGATGTATCTCATTTACCTATACTAAGGAAATTGGAACCATATCCATCTCGCGTGTTTTAGACGAGATAGATTGAGATGTACAGTTCCTTGATGAATTACCTTGGTACATAGAAATCACGGATTTAGAGGCCAAGATGCGACATGAATCGCTATACATATCTGAGAACAATGATTTGTATCCAGACAAGCAAACAATGCATTGTAAAACCGAACGAAGGTAATTTAGGAGTTGAAACTAGTAGTTTTTTCTGATTTCGAGGACGAAATCTTATAAGGATGAGAGAAATGTAAGGTCATGATGCTAATTAATCCAGATTAACGATGATTAAGCAAACCCGGATAAATAAAAGTACAGACTTTGAATTAAGGTATTCCGGACTTCGATGAATCAAGCAACTAATGGAACATGTTTTTAGTGCATGAGCATGTACATGATCACATGGCACTTGGAGAACACATACCACTAATTAATTATCTCATGTTTAATACATGATTTTAGACCATTATTCTTGCAAGATAGTGATGTATTTACACCTGGATTCGACAATACATCAGTTGATTAAAAAATCACCTACCAAGACTTATACATTCAGCTATCACTCATTCTTCACAAACTCTTTCTCTCTCTTCCCATTCAAACAAAAACTTTCCTCCACCTTCTCTCTAAGTTCGGAAATTTAAAACTTTTTAGCTCCCAAATTCTTGTGAATTTCTGGATGTATGTTGCATGCAAATATAGATTTGCACAGGTATTGATGAGAGGAGCAAGAACCCTCAAGCAATTCTGGAATCGTATGTGTTTGTGGAGGTGAAAGCTCTTGGAAAGATAGGAATGAGCTATAGTGATGGTTTGGTGTTCAAATCTTGAAGATAATTGAAAGTATAACACCATTCTTGAGTTTCATCAACTTTGATTTAGGTTAAAGGGTCGAATATTTGGTGTATGAGTTGAGATTTGGTTGTTGTATGTTGTATCTGTTATGACTTTGGCACATGCAGTAGGTTTGATAAATATTTTGAAAATGATAGGCTTCGAATTTGAGGTTGATATCCCTTATAAGAGTTGTACTATTTTGTAGTAGCTTTAATGTCCACCAAAATCAGTTAATTTAGAGTTGAGATGAAAAAGTTATGATCATTTTACCAAAATGTGTAAAATCTGGAAATTCAGAAGCATTCGAGTTTCATGCAGTGTGTTCTTCGAATTTCTGGGAATAAATGGCCACGAATTTGAAGTTTTACCTTCTAATAAGAGTTGTAGTATTCGGTGTTATATTACATTTAGAATATGCCTCACTCAATTTGGAGTTCATATGCAAAAGTTATTCTAATTTAACCTAGAATTATGCAATCTGGAAACAGGGTATTTACGAGTTTTTATGCTGTAAAGTTTTTCAAAGAATGTACATCAGGATGAACTAATTAGCTTAAAGCTCATAAAATATGTATTGTAGAATTTTGAGTTATTTAATTTCTCCCACTAGAATCAGGTCATTTGGATGTTGTATGAATTAGTTATGAAGTTTTTACAAAACATGCTCACTTTAGAACTTAGAAATTCCCCTATTTTGCTTAAGTGATGTTTAGACCCAATTTGCCTTAGGTAAATGATCTAATTTGGGGAAGTGTCAAACATATGAAATGTCATATTTTGAGTTAGATTTCAAGATAAATTGGACCCATATAGTTTGGCTAAGTATTGAAAAACTTATGAGGCAATTACTATGAGCATGTAAGCTGAAATTTCAAGAAATTTCCTAAGGGTCAATGTTTGGATTATAAACTTGATATTCAAAATAATTGAACACTTTGATGATATAATTGAGGTTTGAATGACCAGGGTAACAAACCTTGAGGTTTATTCGAGGAGTACTCGGTAGATATAGCATTGTTTCGAGGTACGTAGAAAAACGGTTCTATCACGATGTCTGACAAAAACATGTGATGTTCCCGGGGCATGAGACTTGTCAGTACTTGCTACTTATGTAACTATATTACATGTTGAACTACAGTATGCTAATTACATGATACATTGACTGCATGATATATGATGACCTGATATATTAAGATGTATCACATGAGATTATGATATTGCATGATGAATTGACACACATGGACATTGAGCATGTCATGTTGATCCGATCGATTCTTTTGTTGATACCTATATCTTTCGTTGGTATCTGTGATGCGTGTCTGGGGATGATGAGCACGCCGATGGATTGGCGGACAGAGCGAGCTGAGAGATGTCGTAGCGACGAGTGTGCCGACGTCGCCCAGATGATCTCTTTTAGTTTAAACAGTTATTTCCAATGTAGCGATTCTATACCGCAAGTGCACGGTGTCAAGTTTTAGTATAATGATAATATAAGTATAAGTGTCGAACCCACGAGGACTAGGAAATAAGCATCAAACTCCACTAGTTTAACTATATTTAGCCTACGAAAATTGATTATAATTAATTAACTAATTTGACTAACTAACTCAATAATAAACCCAAACAAACAATAGAGAATGAGAATAAAATCAATAGAGACAATTATCAGGACTTTCGGTTCACCTATGTAATCCTCCATAATTCGTCTATTAGTTAAGAATTAAACTCATTCAATCTAAGGTGACGAGTTTTCCTAATTCACTTGTTATACCTTGGTTCGGCTATAACAAATCTAATACTAACGTAATAATAAGACACTCTCATATCCTTATTGAACGATTAATATTGTAAATCGATCTATGAAAATTTTTAGCCTTTGATTTTGGTAAATCTATTGCTATCACACGCGTATTTGACTTTATCTCTCGATATCAGCCTGAAATCCACGGCATAAATCACTATATCAAATTCCAATTTTATCTCTCGATCTCAATTGTAATTTATTATCATTCAATGATGGTCAAACCCTTAAAAGCATGAATAACAATGATCTATGCACTTAAATATATAAGAATCATTCAAAAACAATCAATTTAAATCATGGGTTCATACAAAGGATCCCCTAACTCTTGACAATAAACTTAGCTTAGAAACATATTTAAAATCAAATGCAAAATCATGTTTTTCAACATCAAAAGCATAAGAAAATCAAATAGAAACAAACAAAGTTAGAAATACGCATAAACTAGCGATGGTGATTCGCATCGTCGACCGTAGCTCCGTCTAGATCGCTGCTTCTCTTCTCGTCAACTTCTTCGCCAGAATTTACGTGAATTCCCTTGGCTCAGTATCTTCTCCCTCCGAATGAATCTGTGATGTACGTCTCTGAATTCTCCACAATTTGCTGGCCACTTTTGTACGTGAATCTTCTCACGTAAATCTCTTTCACCTCATGTTCCCCTCAATCTCTATTGTGCATGTGTTCTTTTCTATTTTCCGTCAACTTTGCTTCTCGTCTCCTTTCTTATCAGCTTGTTCTGTGCTGTACGTAACTATTCTCTTTCAATGTTCAGACGTGAATTTTGTTCACGTCTCTGCTGTTCCGTCTCCTCCTCACCTTCATAATCTGCTCACGTCTGAAGGTTTATCCCCCACTTTTTATTCTATTCTCAAGTCACTTGCTTCTTTCTGATATCATGCGTCTTCTCCCTTATCTCTCGTTGCTACCCTTTTCAATACGTTTGAAGTCCTCACGTCTCTTCTCCTCTCTCAGAGTTTACGTGAACTCCCCTAACTATCTGAATCAGCTCACCTTTTTTTCCTCCGTGAAGTGCCCTACGTCTCTGTCTCTTATTATATTATCTGCTCTTTCAATCTCCTCTTATCTGTAATCTCTCCCTTGCTCACGTCTCCTCTTTCTGATATCATGCGAAGTTATATCCAATTACCATTCTTCTCCCTCGTTTTTCAAGTAAATTGTGAATTTATATCTCTTCCCAATCAAAACTCTTGCTCACATCTGTTAAATGTTGCTGCTCTTAATTCCCACGTGAACTCTCGTTCTTATCTTTTCTTCTCAAGTAACTCTCTTCTTTTTATTGTCTCGGACTCTTCTTATTATTGCTCACGTAAATCTTATGATCAGATATGGACGTCACTTGCTATCTGCTCTCGTGTATTATAATATCATATATTATAATATAATATTTCATCCATGTTCGATAATATACGGTTGTGCTCGATTTGGTCCTTTTTCATTAATTAAAG
Source organism: Haberlea rhodopensis (assembly GCA_907163345.1). NCBI lineage: Eukaryota > Viridiplantae > Streptophyta > Magnoliopsida > Lamiales > Gesneriaceae > Haberlea > Haberlea rhodopensis. The sequence goes on from CAJQUN010000078.1 coordinate 537,591, forward strand.
CTTGTTTTCTCTACTTATATACATTTGGACTTGGATTCCTGAAATAAACAAATATATACCAAAACGCGTAATATTTCCCAGGAATCACTACAAGAACGCCCCTAATCTTATATCAAAATAAGTGTAAAAATCACACTTATCAACTCCCCCAAACTTAAACTTGATCGTCTCGAGCAAGAAATAAGATCAAAAAGTAGAGTTCAATATTTGAAGATTCAAATAAACCAATTCGTAGTCAATCATGAAACTCAGACATCTCACTTACAGACGAACAAGCGTAAATCAGAAAGTTTAACAATTAGTGTTTTCTCCTAGATCAAGCAACATGTCTCCAAATCAGAACTTGCGTGTGTGCTATTGGCACTTTCAAGTTTCATGCAATTTTCATAGATCAAATCATGCTAGGTAATGAAAGTTATGATTATCCTTGAGCACTCCATAGACCTATTTTCAAACAACTTCTCCACTAATGTAGTCACTCCCTAGACTTGGATCAATAGGTCTTTTTAAGCTTGTAACGTTAGGCCTAGGTGTTTGGCTTCAAAGAAAAGATAGGATATCACAAAGAAGAGAGTATAATCATGTAATGTTCAAATTTTTAGCACAAAATCGAGCTTCTCTCTTTTTTTCTTTTAGCATTGGCCACTTTGGGTCTTATTTAGTCAATTTTTCTCAAGGCTTTTTATCTATCTTTTTCTTTTCTCATTCATCATTTTTTTTTCAATAATAAGCTCATTAAAATATAGCAATTTATGTGCATCTAATGAGAATCATTATACTCTCTTAAGATAAGGATACTTTTTTTTCAATTTAAACTCATAAAGGTGGGAATAATGAGTTGCCAAAAAAATGTTGAATGGGGGCTAATAGTATGTTAAACATACTCCATTCTTTTGCAATTAGGCTCAAAATGGGACACTAGAGATTGATATATATCATGGTAAGCTTTAAAGGTTCAAAAGGTCCAAAGATCGCCTAGATCATCTCCTAATCAAGTTCATGACTATAAAATTTCGCCTTGAAGTGTCATCATCAAATAGTTTCTAAGGTACTCTAAGATGCTCAAAAACAATTCATCAAGCTCACAAAATTTAACTACTACAAGTGCAATTCACAAGATTATGACTCAAATGTGCTCAAAATATTCCTCATCTTTGACATACTACTTAAAACAAGATATTCACAAACAAGTTTTACAAACATCAAAACTCAAGTTGACATGCAAAGTGAGATTAATATCATCATGGAATAGAGACCACTACTATGATTTATTCTTATCTTACTAATTGAACTCATTTTCAAGAAAAAAATTTCGTTGGTGCTCAATAAACGATCAATTTCCAAATAAGAAGCATGACACAGTAATGCAGTCCCCCAAACTTAATCATGCATTGTCCTCAATGTAATAAGCATGGAAAGTAAGACAAAGAAGTTACCTTTGACAACAACCGTCATTGATCGTTGTCCAATTCCTTGTCTGCTCGTGGGGTATATTGTTGGAACACGTCACAGCATGCATGGAGTCTCGCCAAAATCAAAAACAAAAACAAAAACAAAAACAAACCAAAATAAACTAAACCAAAGCAAAGGGTTAAGAAAGAGTTCTTAATTTATAGTCCCAAGCTGGACTTTTTACCATTTACACTCAAGTGCCGCCAGGGGCAGTGGGGGGTGACCAAGGGGAGCTTAACATTTTTCCATGATAACACAACTGATTTCAAAGAATTCCATCTTATATCAAATCACTACACATCATACATAAAGTAGCAATTTCATATAGTTCAACTAGCAACACATAACCATCATAAGCTATGGAATTCTTACCACTTACTTTGTTTGCACTTCTAAATCAGGTTATAGCTTGATTTCCAAGCTTCAAGTGCAAAGGAAAAAACAAGAGAACACAAAGGATTGAGAGCACCTTATGTAGATATTTGTAGGTGTGTTTAGGGGTATTATGAGTTTTCAAATCTGATTTACATGTAATATAGCTTCTAAGATATCCTCAAATGTACATTAAATTTCAGATCAAATTCACATCAAATTCCAAGTCCAATTGATGTATTCCTTGTTGTCCGATGAAGTGTGACTTATAATCTTTCCTACAGATAATATGAACATGATTTCTCTTGCTACATATTCAACAAAACATGTGGATGTATGTGGTCTCAACTAGCAACTCAATATTGTTTCAACATATAATGAAAGCTCATATATATATATTTTTATCATACTCGGTTCAACTCGAACCTGAGTCCACATTATTCCATAATGATCTCAATAATCACATCAAACATGTATAACTCATATCAAGACATTACAATACTCCCATAATAATTGAATTTCGACCTCGAAATTCAATCTTCTCCATATTACTACAATGAATACAACTACATACTTAACATATTAAGCTTGCAGTAATATGATTACTCACCAGCAGTATAATACAAAATGTAAACAACATACCAGAAAATAACTCAAGATACTGCTGCATCGTATGCTACTCTGTCTCGCACGTTGCCTCCTCGACACCCCGCCTATCCCACTATACTTTAACCATTGGTATCACTTTACTTCTCAGTTCACAATCTGCTCTATTCAAGATCTTGACTGGTTGTTCCACATACTACACATCTGTATCCAACAGTACTTCAGACGGTTGCAATACATGACTCAGATCTGGCTCATACTTTCTTAAGATTGAAACATTAAACACATCATGTATACCAGTCAAAGATGGCGGTAATGCTAATCTATACGACAACGTACCAATACGTTGCAAGACTTCATATGGACCAACATACCGTGGTAACAACTTTCCTCGCATACCAAATCTGTAAGTGAGATGTCTAAGCTACATGATTGACTGCGAATTGGTTCGTTTGAATTTTCAATAATGAACTCTACTTTTTGATCTTATTTCTTGCTCAAGGACGATCAAGTTTAAGTTTTTGGGAGTTGATAAGTGTGATTTTTACACTTATTTTACTATGATTTATAGTGGTTTTTGTATGGATTCCTGGGAAATATTACGTTTTTTGGTATATATTTGTATGATTCAGGAATCTAGGTCCAAGTGCGTAAAAGGGGAGAAAATAAGATAAAAATGATGAAAAATGACCAAATCGGGCGAACACGTCGAAGAAGGGATTAAGTCGGAAATTGAAAATGAAGAACGACGATCGATCTTGGATCATCACCGATCGATCGCGAGTTTACGAAAATTGAGCAACAAAAATTCAATTTTGTCGATCGATCGCCAAGAACACCGCGATCGATCGAGGCCATCCAGAAAGTTTCACCGATCGATCGCTTGCGGAGTTGAAAATTTTGAAAACTATATCCGGAGTTTCCTAGCGATCGATCGCCAGGGGCGAAAAAATCGAGATTTTGTTTCCTTGTTGGATATTTTGTGTCCAAAAACTTGTGAACTCTTCTCCCACTATATAAGGACATGACTTTGACGTTTTTAGGGGACCTTTGGGCTGATATTTCAACCTACAAACAAAGCCTTCACCATAATCCATCCCCAACCTTCATCATCTACCATCACAACCATTGAAGAAGAAGACGATCCGGGAGAGATGGGACGACGCAGCAGCGCTAGGAGTCAACGCCTAGCGTTATTTTCGTATTTCTAAACTTTGTTCTCTATTTTTATTAGATTTCAATGTTTAGCTTGTTGCAAAACATTTTTATGCATTATTATTTGATGACAATTGTTGGCTAAGTTTTGTTGCCAAGACATAGGGGATCCCATGTTTTGAACCCATGATTTGAATTAAGTTTTGATTGCTTTTTACAATTCTTTGTGCATAATTTGTTGTTGTTCATGTTTTTAAGGGATTAATCACCCCTGAATGATTATTTATTTCGATTGACTTGACCATACAACATTGCAATACGATTTAATAAATTAGGTTGTGGGTTTAGATTGAGACTGACCAAGTAAAATCGAACACATGTGTGATAGCAATAGATTTACCAAATCGAAGACTAGAAGTTTTCATAAATCGTCATACAATATTGAGTGTTAAATAAGTGCATGACCATTGCCACTTTACTGAATTAAATAAAATACTAAGCAACTAAACTAACTACTAATCCAACCAAGTCAATAAAAGTAAACGATAAAATTCCACTAGAGAATATTATCAAGACGTCGGCTTGACCATAAGAAGCAACCATCAAAAAGCGGTTGCTGCCCATAGTAAGTATCATACGATACCACAAATGGGTCCTGATTCAGTATGCCCTCAAGCTTGGCAATGTATGAACAGCGTAAGCTCATCACTCCAACAACACTTGATAAGTGTATTTTATACACTTATATTTCTTCTTATTTTGCATGGTTTAGTGCTAGTTTTCGATCAGAATTACGCTTTTGGTTTTGTTCTGTGTTGTTTTGCAGGAATCCATGTAACTACATGTTTTGTGGACTAAAAGGGTGCAAATGGCGGAAAGAACGGATGAATTGAAGTCAAAAATCTACACTTTCAATCATTGCAACAGGCGTAACTTGTAGGGTCTTCCTACCTTAACAGTGTTAATTAGAACATAAAAAGGACTAATCATGCATTAAACAACATCTTAAGGTTCCGGTTGTTACACGAGCTAACAGGATTACAGGCCAAAATACAAAACTTCAAAAATAATTCATTACATTCCAAAAAGAATGACATTTAGATTTACACTACTCCTAGAGTAGATACTAATCATGACTTGAATCCTATACATCCCTGTGTTCCTCGTAGCTCACAGCCGCAACCCGACCCTTAGTCCTTTAGTCCAAAAGTGTACCTACAGGGACAACACATCATGAGCATATACAATCGTACTTAACATCATAAAAATATCATAGTAAATGCATGAAATCTTGGTTAAGTAAATATGCTGATCGTTCATTAACTTCTTTTCGTTGTCCCTGATTCATATTCATGCATATGGGGCATCTTACCCCATGGCATCTTACCACAAATAACATCGTATGGCCTCTTACCATATGGGGCATTGATCGCTATTATTTTAAACAGTATTTTGCAGTGTAGCGATTGTGTACCGCAAGTGCACGGTGTCAAATTTTAGTATAATGATATGAAAAGTACGGATTGTCGAACCCACGAGGACTAGGAAATAATTACCAAACTCCACTAGTTTAACTATATTTAGTCTACGATAACTGGTTGTGATTAATTAACTAAATTGACTAATGAACTCAAGATCAACCCAAAAACACAAGAACGAATAAGAATAAAATCAGAAGAAACAATTATCAAGACTTTCGGTTCACCTGAATAATCCCCCACAATTCACCTATTAGTTAAGAATTGAATTCAAACAATCTAAGGTGACGAGTTTTCCAAATTTATCCAATATACTCTCTCGAGTTATATTAAACCTAATATCAAATTGCAGTAAGTCACTCTCGTGTACTTATTTAACAACACAATATTGTATTAAGATCCGTGAAAACTTCTAGCTTTCGATTACTAGATATCTATAGCTATCACACGTGTATTTGACTTCATCTCTCGATATCAGTCTGAAATCCACGGCGTAAATCACTATATCGAATCACAATTTTATCTCTCGATCTCGATTGTAATTTAAATATCATTCGTGGATGTCCAAACCCTTAAAAGCATGAAGAACAATGATCTATGCACTTAGATAATAAGAATCAATCAAAAACATTCAATTAAAATCATGGGTTCATACAAAGGATCCCCTAAGTCTTGATAACAAACCTAGCCAACAATCTCCATCAAATAACAATGCATAAACATGTTTTGCAACATTCTAAACATTAAAATCTAATGAAAATATAGAACTAGAGTTAGAAATACGGAAATAACAAGAGGCGTTGACTCCTTGCGTTGCTCCGTCGTCCCGTCTCTCCCGATGCGTCTTCTCTTCAATGGTTATGGTGTATAGATGGTTGGAGAGGATGATGGGTGATGGAGGCTATCATGTCTAGGTCTCAATTCTCATCCCCCCTTGAGTAGGTCTCGTCCGTCCCTTGTAAAAAAATCCCGTGCATCAAATAAGGAAAGCAGTCAAAAATTTCCAAAATTCATCAGGCGTAATTACGCCTCCGAAATGGCGTAGTTACTCCTGTCGACGTGTCAACAATCTGGCTTCCCGCGTGATAGGCGTAATTACGCCTCCAAAGTGGCGTAATTACGCCACTTAAATTTTCAAAAGCCGTGGGCTAGGCGTAGTTACGCCTCAAAGTAGGCGTAATTACGCCTGTTGAATTAATTCAATGATGTTTCTTCGCCTTTTTTTCAGCTTCTGGCGAGTTTCGTATTTTGGCCATAACTTTCTCATATGAACTCCAAATTTGATGAATCAGCTGTCCACGCGAAGATAAGAGAAAGTTCTACAACTTTTGTATGGACCACATTTCCAAAACATGGCTCGAACATATAGTAATTTGAGGAGAAAGGAGCAACATGTGTCTTGAATTCTGGTTTTTTTCCTCTTTTCTTCAACTTTAGTCATTCTTTCATCATTTTTGGTTCATTTCTTCTACTTTTATGCATTTCAACATTGATTCCTGAATTATAGAAATATATACCATAAACCGTAAAATAATCCAAGAATCAACACCAAAACATATACATATCATAGCCTAAAAACGCTTAATATTCAACCCTATCAACTCCCCCAAACTTAAACTTGATCGTCTCGAGCAAGAAATAAGATCAAACAGTCAAGTTCAACATTGAAGATTCAAATAAACCAATTCATAGTCAATCATGTAGCTCAGACATCTCACTTACAGACAAACAAAAATAAATAAGAAAGTTTAACAAGTTGTGTTTTCTCCTAGATCAAACAACATGTCTTCGAATCAGAACGTGCGTGTGTGCTATTGTCACTCTCAAGTTTCATGCAATTTTCATAGATCAAATCATGCTAGGTAATGAAAGTTAAGATTATCCTTGAGTACCCCATATTTCTATTTTCAAACACTTCTCCACTAATGTAGTCACTCCCTAGACTTGGATCAATAGGTCTTTTTAAGCTTATAGCGTTAGGCCTAGGTGTTTGGCTTCAAAGAAAGGATAGGATAGCAAAAAGAAGAGAGTATAAGCATGTAATGTTCATATTGTTAGCACAACTTGAGCTTCTCTTCTTTTTCTCTTTTAGCCTTGGCCACTTTGGGTCTTAGTTCGATAATATTTTTTTTTTTTTTTCTCAAGGCTTTTTCTGTTCTTTTCTTTTCTCATTCATCATCTTTTTTACAATAAGCTCATCAAAATATAGCAATTCATGTGCATCTAATGAGAATCATTATACTCCCTTAGGTGAAGATAAAAAATTCAATTTAGGCTCAATTAGGTGGGTATAATGAGTTTGCCAAAGAATGTTGAATGGGGGCTAATAGTATGTTAAACATACTCCATTCTTTTTCAGTTAGGCTCAAATTAGGATACTAGAGATTGATGTAAACATTGTAAGCTTGAAAGGCTCAAACGGTCCAAAGATCGCCTATATCATCTCCTAATCAAGTTCATGACTATAAAATTTCGCCTCAAAGTGTCATCATAAAATAGTCTGAGGTACTCTAAGATGCTCAAAACAATTCATCAAGTTCACAAAAAATTTCACTACTACAAATGCAATTCACAAGATTATGACTCAAATGTGCTCAAAATATTCCTCATCTTTGACATGCTACTCAAAACAAGATATTCACAAACAAGTCTTACAATCATCAAAACTCAAGTTGACATGCATAGTGAGACTAATATCATCATGGAATAGAGACCACTGCTATGATTTATTCTTATCTTACTAATTGAACTCATTTTCAAGAAATTTTTTTGTTGGTGCTCCAGAAACGATCAATTTCCAAATAAGAAGCATGACACAGTAATGCACTCCCCCAAACTTAATTCATGCATTGTCCTCAATGTAATAAGCATGGAAAGTACAACAAAGCATGTACCGTTGACAACGACCGTCAGTGATCGTTGTCCAATTCCTCATCAGCTCGTGGGGCATATTGTTGGAACACGTCACAGCACGCATGGAGTCTCTCAAAATCAAAAAAACAAAAACAAAAACAAACCAAAATAAACTAAAACAAAGTGAAAGGGATAGGAAATAGTTCTTGATTTATAGTCCCAAGCTGGACTTTTTACCATTTACGCTCAAGTGCCGCAAGGGCCAGTGGGGGACGATTTTCCATCCTCCATGTGGTAATGTCGTAACCACTTCTCTTTCACAGTGAATAGTGCCCCATGGTCATCTCTCAGTTTGAAGGTGTCGAATGGTAAAACATCGACAACTTTGAATGGTCCAGCCCATGGTGCGTCAGACTCCCATGGAAAAAATCTCATCTTTTTCCTATTCATTAATACCAAGTCTCCTACACCAAATTTACCTCTTCTTTGTTGGCCATTCGATGTGACCTCCTCCTTCTTCTCACTCTTACCCTGCATCGCATCAACAGATAGTGTATCAATTATATTGACACTAAAACATCGGTGCCCAGTGCGTGTAGTGTTCACAACTTTGAACATATCATAAGTAACTTGATCCCCCCTACTCGGAGGATCAACTTCCCTTCTTGGACATCTATCAATGCCCTTCCAGTAGCTAGGAACGGTCTTCCTAATATCAATGGCATGTCCGCCTCCTCCTTTATGTCTAGCACCATGAAATCCACCGGAATGGTGAATTTGTCAACCTTTACCGGTACATCCTCCACTATCCCATGAGGGTACTTGATGGACTTGTCTGCCATCTGCAATGAGACATTGATTGCTTTTAACTCTCCTAAGCCCAGCTTCCTGTACACAGACAAAGGCATTAAATTAACATTTGACCCCAAATCACATAAAGATTTATTAAAAGATTTAGAATTTATTTTGCAAGGTATAGTGAAACTCCCTGGATCCTTTAACTTTGGAGGTGAATCATGTTGAATGACAGCTGAACATTCCTCGGTTAAGTTTATCATCTCATGCTCTCCCAGTTTCCGCTTTTTCGATAGAATCTCCTTTAAAAACTTAGCATAATTCGGCATGTGCCGAATAGCATCTATGAAAGGCATCTCAATATGAAGATTCTTAATCAATTCTAAAAATTTAGCAAATTTAGCATCGATCTTTGCTCTCTTATACGCAGCGGGGAATGGGGGTGGGATATCTACCTTAGCAGGTGTGATGGGTGTAGAGGTCTTAGTAGACTTACCTTTGTCGCGTGTTTGTCCCTCTTCTTGCTTGATGTCCGCCTCGCCTCTTAACTCTACGTGCACATCCTTCTTCTCAGCGACCTCCTTTCCACTCCTCAACGTGATAGCATGGACTTGCTCCCTAGGTTTCGTCTCAGTGTCACTAGATAGTGATCCTGGTGCTCGTTCGGCTACGATCTTTGCTAATTGTCCCATTTGGACTTCCAAGTTCTTTATCGATGCCTCATGATTGTTCATCCTTGTTTCAGCCGATGATATGAACTTAGTTAGCAGCTCCTCCATGCTTGGCTTTGGTGCATACCCCGGTGGTGGTTGGGGATAGTTCCTCGGCCCAGTATTGTACGTATTTGGGTAGGGGTAGGTCTGTGGTGGTCGGTTCCCTACGAAATTAACAGCTTCATTAGTAGTAATGAATGGGTTACCAACCTGGCATTCAGTGCTCGGATGTCCTCCATGGCAAAGCTCGCATGTAACAGTTTGGACTTGCATTGCATGCATGCTCAAACTATCGATCTTCTTGTTCAGTGCTTCCAACTGGGCAGCTAGGGCAGTGACTTCACTCACTTGATGCAATCCGACTTGCTTCTTTGGCACGTTCCTCTCGGACTGCCATTGACAGCTATTAGCAGCCATCTCCTCCAACAGTGTATAAGCTTCCTCGGGCGTCTTCCTCATCACAGTTCCTCCTGGCGCTGCATCAATCATAGAACGATTATCAGAAAATAACTCGTTATAAAATGTTTGTACCTGCAGCCAGATAGGGAGGCCGTGATGTGGGCATCTCCTCAGTAGATCTTTGAAGCGCTCCCAAGCCTCATATCGTGTCTCTGGCTCACATTGGGCAAAAGTAGTGATGTCATTGCGCATCTTGGCCGTCTTGGATGGTGGAAAGAATTTTGACAAGAACAACCGCGCCATTCCATCCCACGTGGTAATAGATCCTGCAGGCAACGATTGTAACCAGGATTTAGCTTTATCTTTTAAAGAAAATGGAAACAAACGTAACCTGATGGCGTCGTCAGTAACGCCATTATGCTTGAACGTATCACAAATCTCCAAGAAGTTGGAGATGTGATCATTTGGATCATCTGTAGTAGCTCCCCCAAACTGGACCGAATGTTGGATCATTTGTATGATAGCAGGCTTGATCTCAAAATTGTTAGCATGTATGGTTGGTCTCGTGATACTTGACAGTGATCCATGGAATGCAGGGTGGGCGTAGTCCATGAGTGATCTTGCAACTGGTGGTACCGGAATCTCCTCGGTATTAGCCATATGTGCTCTTGCTTGCCTTAGCCTCCTTTGACAAGTGCGTTCAATCTCGGGATCAAAGGGCTCAAGTGTAGGGTTGCTACTCCTTAGCATGCACCAAGAGATAGTACCCTGTAACAATCAACCAAAACAAAAAGAAACAGTAGAAGAGAAGAAAAAAAACGAAAATAAAAAAAAAACAAATGACTAAACTACAGTCAACTAATCTCGTTTGATATTATTAAAACTAGTCCCCGGCAACGGCGCCAAAAACTTGATCGCTATTATTTTAAACAGTATTTTGCAGTGTAGCGATTGTGTACCGCAAGTGCACGGTGTCAAATTTTAGTATAATGATATGAAAAGTACGGATTGTCGAACCCACGAGGGCTAGGAAATAATTACCAAACTCCACTAGTTTAACTATATTTAGTCTACGATAACTGGTTGTGATTAATTAACTAAATTGACTAATGAACTCAAGATCAACCCAAAAACACAAGAACGAATAAGAATAAAATCAGAAGAAACAATTATCAAGACTTTCGGTTCACCTGAATAATCCCCCACAATTCACCTATTAGTTAAGAATTGAATTCAAACAATCTACGGTGACGAGTTTTCCAAATTTATCCAATATAATCTCTCGAGTTATATTAAACCTAATATCAAATTGCAGTAAGTCACTCTCGTGTACTTATTTAACAACACAATATTGTATTAAGATCCGTGAAAACTTCTAGCTTTCGATTACTAGATATCTATAGCTATCACACGTGTATTTGACTTCATCTCTCGATATCAGTCTGAAATCCACGGCGTAAATCACTATATCGAATCACAATTTTATCTCTCGATCTCGATTGTAATTTAAATATCATTCAAGGATGTCCAAACCCTTAAAAGCATGAAGAACAATGATCTATGCACTTAGATAATAAGAATCAATCAAAAACATTCAATTAAAATCATGGGTTCATACAAAGGATCCCCTAAGTCTTGATAACAAACCTAGCCAACAATCTCCATCAAATAACAATGCATAAACATGTTTTGCAACATTCTAAACATTAAAATCTAATGAAAATATAGAACTAGAGTTAGAAATACGGAAATAACGAGAGGCGTTGACTCCTTGTGTTGCTCCGTCGTCCCGTCTCTCCCGATGCGTCTTCTCTTCAATGGTTATGGTGTATAGATGGTTGGAGAGGATGATGGGTGATGGAGGCTATCATGTCTAGGTCTCAATTCTCATCCCCCTTGAGTAGGTCTCGTCCGTCCCTTGTAAAAAAATCCCGTGCATCAAATAAGGAAAGCAGTCAAAAATTTCCAAAATTCATCAGGCGTAATTACGCCTCCGAAATGGCGTAGTTACTCCTGTCGACGTGTCAACAATCTGGCTTCCCGCGTGATAGGCGTAATTACGCCTCCAAAGTGGCGTAATTACGCCACTTAAATTTTCAAAAGCCGTGGGCTAGGCGTAGTTACGCCTCAAAGTAGGCGTAATTACGCCTGTTGAATTAATTCAATGATGTTTCTTCGCCTTTTTTTCAGCTTCTGGCGAGTTTCGTATTTTGGCCATAACTTTCTCATATGAACTCCACATTTGATGAATTAGCTGTCCACGCGAAGATAAGAGAAAGTTCTACAACTTTTATATGGACCACATTTCCAAAACATGGCTCGAACATATAGTAATTTGAGGAGAAAGGAGCAACATGTGTCTTGAATTCTGGTTTTTTCCTCTTTTCTTCAACTTTATTCATTCTTTCATCATTTTTGGTTCATTTCTTCTACTTTATGCATTTCAACATTGATTCCTGACTTATAGAAATATATACCATAAACCGTAAAATAATCCAAGAATCAACACCAAAACATATACATATCATAGCCTAAAAACGCTTAATATTCAACCCTATCAGGCATCTTACCCCGTGGCATCTTACCACATAATAAAATCGTATGGCCTCTTACCATATAGGCATCTTACCCCTTGGCAGCTTACCACATAATAAAATCGTATGGCCTCTTACCATATGGGCATCTTACCACATAATAAAATCGTATGGCATCTTACCATATGGGCATCTTACCCCGTGGCATCTTACCACATAATAAAATCGTATGGCATCTTACCATATGGGCATCTTACCCTGTGGCATCTTACCACATCATAATCATCGTATAAACATCATCATATAAACATCGTATAAACATCATCATTTCATCATGAATATTCATGCGATAAATGCATAGTCATAGTGTAGAGATGTGTTTTACCGTCCGATGCCCGTACGTCTCTTACGTACCTTTTCAAAAGGAGGAGGAGTCAACAGACTTTATCTCCTTGATGGTGCCGGTACCTGGGATGGTTCTACAAGACCACATAATAACATATTAGATGCCTCAATACCATCGCATACCATAAACTTAACAAAATAAATCATCATTTTATTTTTCAACTTTCTGTCTCTCTCGATCGATCGGCCCCAAGGTCTCGATCGATCGAGAAACTGTGCACAAATAGTGCCCAAACATTCTGCCTCGATCGATTGATCGGAAGCAAATATCGATCGATCGAAACATTTCACCGATCGATCGGAAAGTCCCTCGATCGATCGACGCCTGAACTTCAAACCATGCTTTAAACTTTCTGCCTCGCTCGATCGATCGGGACCAAAATCTCGATCGATCGAGAGCTCTGAAAAATCGGGACTTCCCCAGATTTTTGAGCACCTCATTTCATACCATCATTTCTACTTCATAAGGCGTAAAACATGCTTGAACAAAAATGTTATAAGCTTCATAAAACTGCCATGCATGTACTCAAATCAAAGGTTTAACAAAACCTAAGCTAACATGCATCATAACATCATCATAATCTTCATCCTCAACCAACCTATACAGAAAACAGAGTATCTCCTTCCTTGCCCAGGTTTTCGAGCACATAGATTCATAACTAGAAATCTATCACATAAAACATGTAACATGCTCAAACAAACATGCTAGTAGTTACACAAAACTACCATGTAAGTATTCGTACCAAGGTTTCACCCAAACCTACACTTAGCATGCGTTAAAAACAATCCACCAAATCCAAACTCAACACAAACCCAGAAAAACAGGGTACCCACTTACCCCTCTCTTTTTGCTCCTCTTTTTGTAAGGATTTGGACCCTTCTTACCAGCCTTCTCCTTGCCTAAATGCAGCTAAGACTGGAACAAAAATGGAGGGGGAGAGAAGGAGGGGGATTGATTGGGAGGTTGAGTGAGAAAGGGAGAAGGGAGCATGGGTTGGGCAAGTGGCCAAGTGGGGTAGTGGCCGAGTAGGGGGTGGTGTGGGTTGGGGTGGTCATGTGGTGTTTAATTGTGTCCCGGTATTTAGTACGATGTATTAAAATATCCTCACTCGATATTTTATAACTTCATTTAATTAATATATCCCTTTAAAACACCCAACATGCCCCCTAAATCATAACATCACCTCATAATTATAAACCCCCAATTCAAATGCACCACAACTCTTAATCATATCATAACCATGTATGTTAACACATAAACATATTAACATTTCGGGGGTATTACATTACTCCCCTACTTATAAGATTTCGTCCTCGAAATTTACATGCATCATCATATCGAAACTAAACATAAAAACATACCAGAGAATAGTTCCGGATAGTGTTGCACCATATGCCGTTCCGTCTCCCACGTAGCCTCCTCGACACCCCGACGATCCCACTGAACTTTGACCATCGGTATAACTTTGCTTCGTAGTCTGCGATCCTCTCGGTCCAGAATTCTGATTGGTCGTTCTACGTAGGACACATCTGAGTCTAACTGAACTTCAGTAGGCTGTAAGACATGAGACGAGTCTGGCTCATACTTCCGTAACATGGAGACATGGAAAACATCGTGTATGCCAGACAAAGACGGCGGTAGAGCCAAACGATAAGCCAAGGTACCGATACGCTGCAACACCCCATATGGCCCGACATACATCGGAGACAACTTTCCCCGCATACCGAAACGAACCACACCCCTGAAGGGCGAGATCTTTAAGAAGACCCTGTCTCCTAACTGGAATTCCAGCGGTCATCGCCGCTTATTGGCATAGGCTGCTTGCCTATCCTGGGCCGCTTTCATCTTTTGGCGTATTATCTTAATCTTTTCTTCCATGTCCTTTATCATATACGGTCCTCCGACCGCTTTGCTAGTCAAGTCCTCCCAATACAGCGGTGATCTACATCGTCGTCCATATAGAGCTTCAAAAGGAGCCATTTGAATGCTCGCCTGATAACTGTTATTATAGGAGAATTCCACCAGCGGCACTGAATCCTGCCACTGAGTATCAAACTCCAAAACACATGCCCTCAACATGTCCTCGAGCGTCTGAATGGTACGCTCCATTTGGCCGTCTATCTGAGGGTGATAGGCCGTACTCAGTCTTACCTCACTGCCCAAAGCTGTCTGGAGACCCTCCCAGAAATGTGAAGTGAACCTCGGGTCCCTGTCAGACACTATCGAGACTGGAATACCATGCAACCTCACCGCATCCCGTATATACATTTGGGTCATCTTCAAGTATGTATATGACATACTGTATGGGATGAAGTGAGCCACCTTCGTCAGCCTATCTACGATCACCCAGATCGCATCGAATCCTGAGGCCGTCCTTGGCAAGTGGGTCACAAAGTCCTGCTCCCACTTCCATTCAGGCACCTCTAAGCTCTTCAGCTCGCCACCAGGCCTCTGTCTTTCTGCCTTTACCTGCTGGCAGATCAAACATCTTTTAACAAAAACGATCACCTCACGCTTCATGCGTCTCCACCAGAATTGACCGCATAGGTCTTTGTACATCTTATTTCCTCCTGGGTGGATACTGAACCGACTACTGTGGGCTCGCTCCAATATTCCTCTACGTAACTCTGGTGCATCTGGGACTACCCATCGGTTGCCCAGTCTCAAAGAATCATCCTCTGCCACTCTGAACTTAGTTGGCTGACCCTGAAGTACCAACGACGTCCATCTCTGAACCTCATCATCCGACTTCTGGGCCTTCCTGTTTGCCTCAAATATATCTGGCTCCGTCAATAGGGTCGACACTCGCACAGGCGACGTGTCTACATCGAAATCATAGCCCAGATGGAAATAAGAAGTCATTAAAGATGATAGACTCATGGCGTCCTCAGCAGTACTCTTCACCTTACGACTTAAGGCGTCTGCTATCAAGTTCGCTTTACCTGGATGGTACTCAATTTCACAATCATAATCCTTAAGCAAATCCATCCATCTTCTTTGCCGCATATTCAACTCTGCCTGAGTGAATAAGAACTTCAGGCTCTTATGGTCCGTAAATATAGTGAAAGACGTGCCATACAAATAATGCCTCCAAATCTTCAAAGCAAAAATGATGGCCGCCAGTTCCAAATCATGCACTAGATACCTAGCCTCGTGTGGCTTCAGCTGCCTCGATGCATAAGCCACCACATGCTTATCTTGCATCAACACACAGCCCAAACCCTGTAGTGATGCATCCGTATACAAGGCGAATCTCTTATTCTCAGACGGAATTACCAACACAGGGGCTGTAGTCAAGCGACGTTTCAGCTCTCGGAAGCTTTCCTCACAAGCCTCAGACCAAAAGAAGGGGACTCATTTCTGAGTCAGCTGCGTCAGGGGTTTGGCGATCTTTGAAAACCCCTCGACGAAACGTCGGTAGTAACCCGCCAAACCGAGGAAACTTCGAATCTCCGGTACAGAAGTGGGTGCAACCCACTCTATCACAGCTTCAATCTTCCTGGGATCCACAGATATCCCATGGCTAGATATGACATGGCCTAAGAATACCACGCTGTCCAACCAGAATACCACGTTGTCCAACCAGAATACCACGCTGTCCAACCAGAACTCGCACTTGCTAAGCTTTGCATATAACTGATGATCCCTAAGGATCTGAAGTACTGTCCTCAAGTGCCTTACATGCTCTTCTTCAGTCCGAGAGTAAATAAGTATGTCGTCAATGAAGACTATGACGAACTGATCCAAATATGGCTGGAACACCCTGTTCATCAAACTCATGAAGACAGCTGGGGCATTTGTCACCCCAAAAGGCATGACCAGGAATTCATAGTGCCTATATCTCGTCCTGAAAGCCGTCTTCTGAACATCATCTTCCCTCACTCGAATCTGATGGTACCCCGACCTCAGATCGATCTTACTATAGAGCCTCGTACCCTGCAACTGATCAAACAAGTCATCAATCCTCGGAAGTGGATACTTGTTCTTGATTGTGGCCTTATTCAGTTGCCTATAGTCAATGCATAGGCGCATCGATCCATCTTTCTTCTTAACAAATAAAACAGGCGCACCCCAGGGCGATACGCTAGGGCGTATGTAGCCATTATCAAGGAGCTCTTGCAACTGAACCTTTAACTCCTTTAACTCAGCTGGTGCCATCCTATACGGGGCACGAGAAATTGCAGACGTCCCTGGTAGCAACTCAATCCCAAACTCGACCTCTCTCATCGGTGGGAATCCGGGAATCTCCTCCGGAAAAACATCAGGAAACTCCGCCACTACGGGCACATCCTCGACTTTCAAGTCTTCTTTCTTCCCAGTAACATCAACAACATAGATGAGGTATCCTGTATGGCCTCGTTCCAATAACTGTGCCATCTTGACAACAGATATCAACGGGATCTTTGGACGAGAACCATCCCCAAAGAATGTCCACTGGACTCCCATAACAGACCTGAATCGGACAGTCCTCTGCCTGCAGTTCACGACTGCCTGATACCTGTTCAGAACGTCAATGCCTACAATACAGTCAAAGTCTGTCATCCCCAGAACAATCAAATCTGATCTTAACTCGTTATCCTCAAAATAAATGAGGCCATCATAGACAATCTGATCCGTAGTCAAACTTCTTCCCGCGTGGGTCGAGACCATAAGAGGCATGGGCGACGGAGAAGTGCATATGTGGTGCCTTTCAACAAAACTCGTCGACACAAAAGAGTGTGACGTACCTGTGTCTATCAATATAAAAGCAGGGTGCGTAAATAAAAGACACGTACCCGCTATCACCTCCTCTGGAGCCGCCGTAGCCTGCTCCCTCGTCAAAGCATAGACCTGCCCCTGAGGTGGCCCCGTGGGCTGACCTCCATACTGCCTCGGTGCAACAGGTGGCCTGTGTTGTACTGCTCTGTCCGCAGGCCTCCCCGTAGAGTTCTGCTGTCTTCCCCTGTTGGGACACTGTCGAGCAAAGTGGCCTCTGTCGCCACAGACATAACATCCTGAACAATCCTTTGACGAATGTGGTTGCCCACAAATAGAGCACTGGACTCTTCCAGATCTGTCTCCCTGAGACTGTCCCCTCCCGGATGGGGCATCATTCCTACGGTTCCCTTTCCAACGATTCTCAGGCCTCTTGCCACTGAACCTCGAAGTCGTTGTGTTCCCCCTTGGTTTGAACTGATCACCCCTCGGCCTCAAATTGTCAGAAGTAGATTTCTGAGGGGGTGCTGGAGGTGGCACTGCATCAGGATATGCGCCAACTCCCCGTTCGGCTAGCTCGGCTCGTGAAAGTGCATCATCGAAACAGGCAGGACCATAAGTGATTACTCTGTCATACAGTTCCGGCCTCAATCCCTTCATAAAATTTCTCATTTTTGCCTGGGTGTTTGCAGCAATATGGGGTACCTATCGCAGTAAGGAACAGTAGTGTAGAGCATAGTCAGATACAAGCATGGTACCTTGCCTTAAGTTGGTAAACTCATCCTCTTTGGCCTGTCTTGCAGCGGCTGAGAAGTAGCGGGTCAGAAACCGCGTTCGGAACATCTTCCAATTCACTTCCTGCCCCAGACCCTCTTGCTCAATCACTGTGGTCTTCCACCACATCAGTGCCTTCTTAGCCAGCTGAAATTCTGCTAACCTGATCCATGCCGTCTTTGCACAAGGCGCTGCCACAAATATCTGCTCAATCCTCTCTAACCATTCCTCAGCCTTTTCCCCTGTTTCAGTTCCTTCGAACATCGGGGGTCGGTACGTCATAAATTGAGCCAAGCTCAACTCCCCGGGTAATAATTGCTGTTCCGAAGGCTCTTCGCCCAAGCCTGGCGGTGGCAGTGGGTTCGTACGCCCAGCACTTGCATTTACACTAATAGTGTCACCCACTTCTATATTTGCTGCCATGCTGCAACACAAAGGTTAACAACAATACCCAAAAGCAGTTCATAAAGTACATCGTTAGATAATTAAACATGTTAGCACAACATCTTCTTCTTCATATGCAACATACATATAAACATGTTCAAAAGTAAGCACCTAGCTAACTTATTGCTAAGGCTACCCTTCACTCATTCCCGAGTTATCTAACCACTGCTCTGATACCACTAATGTAGGGTCTTCCTACCTTAACAGTGTTAATTAGAACATAAAAAGGACTAATCATGCATTAAACAACATCTTAAGGTTCCGGTTGTTACACGAGCTAACAGGATTACAGGCCAAAATACAAAACTTCAAAAATAATTCATTACATTCCAAAAAGAATGACATTTAGATTTACACTACTCCTAGAGTAGATACTAATCATGACTTGAATCCTATACATCCCTGTGTTCCTCGTAGCTCACAGCCTCAACCCGACCCTTAGCCCTTTAGTCCAAAAGTGTACCTACAGGGACAACACATCATAAGCATATACAATCGTACTTAACATCATAAAAATATCATAGTAAATGCATGAAATCTTGGTTAAGTAAATATGCTGATCGTTCATTAACTTCTTTTCGTTGTCCCTGATTCATATTCATGCATATGGGGCATCTTACCCCTTGGCATCTTACCACAAATAACATCGTATGGCATCTTACCATATGGGGCATCTTACCACATAATAAAATCGTATGGCCTCTTACCATATGGGCATCTTACCCCGTGGCATCTTACCACATAATAAAATTGTATGGCATCTTACCATATGGGCATCTTACCCCGTGGCATCTTACCACATAATAAAATCGTATGGCCTCTTACCATATGGGCATCTTACCACATAATAAAATCGTATGGCATCTTACCATATGGGCATCTTACCCCGTGGCATCTTACCACATAATAAATCGTATGGCATCTTACCATATGGGCATCTTACCCCGTGGCATCTTACCACATCATAATCATCGTATAAACATCATCATATAAACATCGTATAAACATCATCATATAAACATCGTATAAACATCATCATTTCATCATGAATATTCATGCGATAAATGCATAGTCGTAGTGTAGAGATGTGTTTTACCGTCCGATGCCTGTACGTCTCTTACGTACCTTTTCAAAAGGAGGAGGAGTCAACAGACTTTATCTCCTTGATGGTGCCGGTACCTGGGATGGTTCTACAAGACCACATAATAACATTAGATGCCTCAATACCATCTCATACCATAAACTTAACAAAATAAATCATCATTTTATTTTTCAACTTTCTGTCTCTCTCGATCAATCGGCCCCAAGGTCTCGATCGATCGAGAAACTGTGCACAAATAGTGCCCAAACATTCTGTCTCGATCGATCGATCGGAAGCAAATATCGATCGATCGGAAAGTCCCTCGATCGATCGACGCCTGAACTTCAAACCATGCTTTAAACTTTCTGCCTCGCTAGATCGATCGGGACCAAAATCTCGATCGATCGAGAGCTCTGAAAAATCGGGACTTCCCAGATTTTTGAGCACCTCATTTCATACCATCATTTCTACTTCATAAGGCGTAAAACATGCTTGAACAAAAATGTTATAAGCTTCATAAAACTGCCATGCATGTACTCAAATCAAAGGTTTAACAAAACCTAAGCTAACATGCATCATAACATCATCATAATCTTCATCCTCAACCAACCTATACAGAAAACAGAGTATCTCCTTCCTTGCCCAGGTTTTCGAGCACATAGATTCATAACTAGAAATCTATCACATAAAACATGTAACATGCTCAAACAAACATGCTAGTAGTTACACAAAAGTACCATGTAAGTATTCGTACCAAGGTTTCACCCAAACCTACACTTAGCATGCGTTAAAAACAATCCACCAAATCCAAACTCAACACAAACCCAGAAAAACAGGGTACCCACTTACCCCTCTCTTTTTGCTCCTCTTTTTTTAAGGATTTGGACCCTTCTTACCAGCCTTCTCCTTGCCTAAATGCAGCTAAGACCAAAAATGGAGGGGGAGAGAAGGAGGGGGATTGATTGGGAGGTTGAGTGAGAAAGGGAGAAGGGAGCATGGGTTGGGCAAGTGGCCAAGTGGGGTAGTGGCCGAGTTGGGGGGTGGTGTGGGTTGGGGTGGTCATGTGGTGTTTAATTGTGTCCCGGTATTTAGTACGATGTATTAAAATATCCTCACTCGATATGTTATAACTTCATTTAATTAATACATCCCTTTAAAACACCCAACATGCCCCCTAAATCATAACATCACCTCATAATTATAAACCCCCAATTCAAATGCACCACAACTCTTAATCATATCATAACCATGTATGTTAACACATAAACATATTAACATTTCGGGTGTATTACATAACTACGCCTACTTTGAGGCGTAACTACGCCTAAGCCACGGCAATTGAGATTTTGAAGGATTTAATGAGGCGTAAAGACGCCCCATTCAGGCGTAGCTACGCCTAAGCTACGGCTTTTGAGAATTTTATAGGCGTAACTACGCCACTTTGGAGGCGTCATTACGCCTGTCACGCGGGAAGCCAGGTTTTTTTGACACATCGACAGGCGTAACTACGCCACTTCGGAGGTGTAATTACGCCAATGGAATTTTGGAAATTTTGGAGACTTTCCTTATTTGATGCACGGGATTTTTAAAGGGTTTTGGGGGATCATTCAGAGATTCATTCATACTTAGACACACTTTTGGAGAGAAGGAGGCTAGGGTTGAAGAACGGAGAAAAATAATGACGACGGTTCGGAGCAAAAAGTAGAGAATTCATCACGAGACAGTGGCGTTCATCGGAGATCGAAGAATAGCGTCCAATTTGTTTTGTATCTCTAAACTTTTAGCAATTTTTATGGGTTATTTAAACATGTCTATGTGTTTAAATACTTCTAGCATGAGCTAATTTTATTTTCTAGGAGACGATGTAGCTTGTTTTGAAACTACACTTGTTATGAATTGATTGAAGTTTTTGGATTTCCGTATGGTTTATTTATGTTTTCCTTTTCTTAATGCTTTTAATCTACTGGCCATGGATTGATTGCTGTTATATTCGTGATCTATCACTCGGGAGAGGGGGTTGTGAATAGGAAAGAAGGAATTCGTATCGTGGTAGTTATATTGTTCGGAAGGCCTATAACTCCATAGAAGTCATCAAAGGAATTACTGCGCTTTTACAATTGTTTGATAATCGATCTTAGATAGGGATATCAAGATTGATATTGGATAATTACTTCTACTTAACACTCAGGAAGTAGAAACAAATAAGAATTCTCGGCTAGTAAACTAGGAAATCCATAACATGGAAATCAAGGAATGATAAGTGTAGTGGATGAACAAGTGAAATCGTACTCCTAGATTCGTCTCCAATTGATTTCTTTTCAACTCAGAATTGATCATCGTTAGTTAATTAATTTTTATTATTCGCATAACACTCAACTATTCGATTCTCTAAATAAAACAAAGATTATTTTAATTCAGTACTTCGATATAACTATTTAATCAATCTCTGTGGGTTCGACATCTTTTTATACTAAAACTTGACTACCGTGCGCTTGCGGTAAGGGATTTTTCGCAACAAGTTTTTTCGTCTTGAGATAGTAGGCATGGAAGAAGGATTCTTGGCTTGGCTTCATCTCGTGGAGGGCGTGTATGGTGAAGTTGGCGTCGATGGCCAGAATGGATCAACATACGGCATAGAATACGTCGCCATCAATGGATGCATATCAACATTCTCGAAAATCATCTCATCCTCAAACTTCACACTTTGCTCATCTTCATATGGGAACTCATCGGATAACTTTTGTAAAGTAGGCTCAATCATTTGGGGAGGCTCAAGTTCCCTTGAATCTTCATCACGAGTAAGATCGCTCCCCCAAACTTGGTCGGTGGAGTCATCATCATGTAACCAAATTGGATTCGTCACACTTTCATCTGTAGATCTTGTATCTTCCTCTTGGCAGCTCTTTGAAATTATTTCCATAAGGATTGCTACTTGGTGCTCCAGGTGACGAATAGAGTTGGTTTGGTTCTCTATATTGCTCTCACATGATGCTATGAATCTTATTAATGTATCCTCTAACTGAGTCATGACGTCTGCAGAACTATCTCTTCTCTCTTTGTGATGTTCAAATGGTTGGGGTATATCATGAGTGTAGTGAGGCGTTGGCGGGTATGGTGACTCCAACCTTGCAGTGAAGGATCTCTATGCCAATGGTGGTCGAAGTCCGCCATATCATTGAATAGGTGCAACACACCGTCTTCATCTCTATCAAACAGGGGACTCACAGTTGCCAAAGCTCCACTGAATACCCATCATTGTGTCTGCATCCAATCAATTGTAGAAAAATTGCAGAATGGTATAGTTCAAAAAGTTATGATACCGTAAAGTGATTGTCAAATTGCTGCATAGAATGGCTCTGAAGGTTGTTGGGCAAAGCTTGTGAAGACTTGTTGATGGAACATCACAAGTACCTCGCAAGAAAAACATAATATAAATATATATATATATATATATATTCAAAATATATATAAAAATGGTTGAATTACAGTCAAAGAATCTCGTATGATATTACTAAAATTAGTCCCCGGCAACGGCGCCAAAACTTGATCGCACTTTACACAAAATTTATTATCAATTTAAAATCAATTGCGAATATACCGCAAGTGCACGGTGTCAAGTTTTAGTATAGTAAATGAAGAACATGTTGTCGAACCTACAGGGACTAACTGTAAGTACCAAATAAGACATTTGACTATATTTAAACTACGATAATGAATTATATGAAATACTAAGCAACTAATATTAACTACTAATCCAACCAAGACAACAAACGTAAACGAGAAAATTCCGCTAGAGAAGATTATCAAGACGTCGGCTTACCAATGCAATACCCTACAACTATCGATTGACTATCCAAATATTTCTAAGGTGATGAGTTCTCCGAAATTATCTAATATACTCTAACAAACTATATTAAACCTAATATCAACTTGCAGTAGGTCACCATCGTGTACTTATTTAACAACTAAATAATGTATTAAGATCCGTGAAAACTACTAGCTTTCTATTACTAGATATCTATAGTTGTCACTAATGTATTTGACGTCATCTCTCGATCTCGGTCTGAAATCCACTGTATGAGTTATTAATTCTGTGTCATAAAATCATCCTCGATCTCAATTATGATACTAACATCATTCAAAGGTGGTTAATCCCTCAAAAATATTAAAATCATAAAACATACACAAAGAATTATAACGATTCAATCAAATAAATAATCATCAAATCGTAGGTTCAAAACAAAGGTTTGACTAACCTCGATAAATAAATTTAGTTCATCATATTTAAATCACAAAATCAAACCTAAGCATGAACAATCCAAAATAAATCAATACTAAAATTCAAATATACAAGAATAAACTCTCAGCATCGACTCCGGTTGTGGATCCTCTCTCCTTCTCTTGCTTCCTTCTCGATCATCCATTTGATCGCCTTGTTGGAGTTGTTCCAAAATCATAGGGGAAAAGGTTGAAGGTGGATGATAGATTGTGAAGAGATGAAGGCTAGCCGTGTGTGAAGGAGGTGTGTGTTGTATGGACATATATGAATGGAAGGAGGTGTATGGTTCTGGACGTGTATGATTGGTGTTCCCCTATTGGATGTGTGGTGGAATTCTCCCGGAGGCGTGTTTAATGTGGTATATAATATGGGGTCCTCCTTTATAGTCCTACTAGAATGTTATTATATTATTTCCTTCCACATACCGATGGTTTCCTTTCATGTTTTATGAATTCTTTCCTTAAACTATGTTGTCACGTGAATCTTGCATGATGTAATCTCCTTCAATCTCTGATGATGCATGCACATCGGCTGGTAATCTGCTCAATCTGGCATAAGACCCTTCCTCTCCCTTTTATCTTCATCCAAGCGATAATTCAGGTGTCCTAATTGTCGGAGAAATCTTCAATGGTGACAATATATATCATGGTCGAAAGCTGTCCAAATGTTTTTCAATGTGAAAAATAAAACAATGTTTCTTGATGATTTGTTTCCATGTCTGTCGCTTACATCCAACATACCGTATCTCGCATGGATTCGTGCAAATAACTTGTGTTGGGGTTCAACAATTGCCTCTGCTTTGTGATCGGTCGAACACGTGGCTCTTATGCCAGTGTATGTTTGAAAAGATTGATGTTGCGCCATTACCCTTAACTATAGTTATTGGTAAAGCGGCAAGCGCTCGATCCAACAATTGGTATCAGAGTCTAGGTCGCGTGTTCGATTCCCATGAGTTGCAGAGAGTGCAATTATTGGGGGAGGGATTGTTGGGGTTCAACAATTACCTCTGCTTTGTGATCGGTCGAACATGTGGCGCTTGTGCCAGTGTATGGTTGAAAAGATTAATGTTGCGCCATTACCCTTAACTATAGTTATTGGTAAAGCGGTAAGCGCTCGATCCAACAACTTGATCATGTCATGGCTACTCAACTCTATCTCGAAGGATATCAAGCAGAGTCTCTTATACTTTTCCTCTGCACAAGACGTATGGTTTGAATTGCCCACCAGATTTGCAAGAAGCGAACACCGAGGGTTTCAATTGGAAAAGACTTCGAGTAACATGAATCAAGGTCATCAATCTTTAACTCAGTATTATAATAGTTTTTAAGTCCATTTGGGAAGAGTATCTTAATTATATGCCATTATTTCATTGTAATTGTGGTGCTTTGAGAAAGTGTTCCTGTCAAATTCTTGAAACTCTTTCGGCCACACAAAAGTCTGATAGTGTCATTAAATTCTTAGTCGGATAGCATGATTCTTATTCAACAATTCGTCAAATCTTGCCTGTGTCTCCATTACCCTCGCTTGCAAAAGTATATTTGTTATTACTTCAAGAAGATAGCCAAATATCTCTTCAACATATTCTATTATTTCTCTTGATTCCTTAGCCATGATGACAAATCAAATCCCTAAGTCCATTGTCAATTCTGAATCTTCTACGGATTTAGTAGCTTTATTAGCCAAACAAGGATACAATAAAGATAGGAAACAACCTAAATGTTCATACTATGGTTTTCATGGCCACACCATTGATAAGTGCTATCAATTGATCGAGTATCCTCCCGGTTGGAAGGGTCCAAAAGGACCAAAAGTTTTGTAACAATCCACAATGGTCAAGCTGCTTCAGTTCATCAGCTCTCTTCACTCCAGATTTGTGCAACCAATTTGTTGCCTTTACTAAGTCTCGTGTACAGCAGAATACAACTCAAATGTCATCTGAAAACAATTCTCATTCTACTGCGGTTGTCACGAGAGGTAAAAATACAGGTGGTATTCATTATACTTGTTGTAGTGCATTAAATTCTGGTAGATCAAACATATGGATTCTTGATACGGGTGCTACGGATCATATGATATGTGATACAACTTTTATACATCTATCATGTCTCCTATTTCCATCAACATTCATATATCTAATGGTGAATCTACTAAGGATACTCACATATGAAATGTACAACTCACCTCTACTATTATCTTACGAATGTCTTATTTGTTCATTCTTTTAACTTTAATATTGTTTCTGTTTCCAATTTAACAAGATCAAAAGAACTTGTTCTTCAATTTATTGATGATAAATGTTTTATACAGGACCAGATTACCAAGAAATGATTTATTTTCCTGAAATACGTGATGGCTTATATCATATGTCTTTGCCTGAAAAATATTTCGCTGTTGTCCTCTGTACATTTTGAAATTGATACTTGGCATTTTAGGCTTAGCCATTTATCATTTAACAAACTAGTTTCTATTCCAGTTTTGAATCTCAGTTGTAATAATAAACAATCGAATACTCCATGTGACGTTTGTCATTTTGCAAGACAGAAGAAATTGCCTTATATTTCTAGTGTTTCGGATTCATTCTTTGCATTTGAACTAATCCACTGTGATATATGTTGTCCTTTTCCACTTCTTCTTATAACGGACATAGATTTTTCTTACAATTGTTGATGATTTTTCTCGTTGTACTTGGATTTATCTAATGCATACGAAGTTTGAAACCAAGATACACATGCAACATTTTCATTTGGTAACTACTCAATTAATATTAAACTCCATATTATTCTCACTGATAACAGATCTGAATTCTTGCTTAAAGATTTCTATCACGATAATATCATCATTCATCAACGAAGTTGTGTAGAGAATCCACAACAAAATGGAAAAATCGAACGTAAACACCAACATCTCTTACAAGTAGCAGGATCTCTCATGTTTCATGCTTTTCTTCCATTGAATTTTTGGTCTGACTGTGTGTCCACGGCTGCCCATATCATAAATAGAATCCCATCTAAATTACTACATAATAAATCACCTTTTCAGATACTGCATAACAAAGTTCCAGATCCTCATCTTCGAATTTTAGGTTGTCTATGTTATGCCTCTTCTTTATCTACTCATAGGACAAACTTTGATCATGGGGCAGTTAAGTGTGTCTTTATTGGATATCCACTAGGTTATAAAGGATACAAACTATATAACCTGGACACAAAAGAAGTTATTATCTCAAGGAATGTCTCTTTCTATGAAAAGTGTTACTCTTTAAAGACATACATGAATCTGTTTTAAACTATGTTGATAAAATGTTTCCTCTCATATATCCTCCTTCTGGTTACACATAGACCTTCTTCAGACAGAAACATCTCAAAATACAATAGTTAATTATATACAAGAGGATACAAAAGTTTTTCCAAATCATTCTGTTTCAACAGAAAACAACATCTTGCAGTGTTCTGCTATTGAGGAAATAAATGCGAATAATTCTAACATGGACAGTAGAACTCAAGAAATTAACAGAAGGCCATCCAGACAAAGAAATCCTCCAGCCTATGTTAATCTATATGATTGTTCTATTTCAAAATCAAAAGGACAGAAAGCAATATCCTATAGCTAATCATCTGTCAACTGCTTTGTTGTCTGCTTCATATCGTGTTTTCGTAGCAAATGTGACAAAACTAACTGAACCTAAGACCAATAAACAAGCTATACAAGATCCAAAATGGCAAGATGTCGTGATGGCCGAACTTAAAGCCTTAGAAAAGAGCTAATACTTGAACTTTAAATTCGCCCACTGAGAGACGTTGTATTGGATGTAAATGAGTTTATAAAATCAAACTCAAGTCTGATGGAAGTAATAGATATACAAATCGAGACTCGTCGCTAAAGGGTCCACCCAAGAAAATGGATAGACTATTTCGATACATTTTCTCCTGTGGCTAAACGAACCACTTCACGAGTTCTTTTGGCTATTGTAGCAAATCAAAATTGGTACTTAGATCGATGTGATGTCAATAATGCCTTCTTACATGTCAACTTAGATGAGGAAGTCTACATGATTCCACCACCTGCATAATGCCAAGACAATGAAAATCGAGTTTGTAAGTTAAACAAAAGCCTTTATGGTTTGAAACAAGCATCAAGACAATGGTTCAACAAACTCATGATTGTCTTCTTACATGTGGGTTCTCTCAATTCAAAGCATATTGTTCTCTGTCTCCTATGACATCTAAAAATCATTCCACTACTTTATTAATCTATGTTGATGATATAATACTAGCAGGTTATAATCTCATTGAAATATAAGCCATAAAGAAACATCATGATGACAAATTTACAATCAAGAACCTTGGTAATCTCAAATATATTTTAGGACTTGAAGTAGCGAGATCATCTAAAGGTATTTATGTCAACGAAAATATGTCTTGGATAGATTAAATGATGCAGGTTATCTTGGTTGTAAACCATCCTCAACACCAATGGAGTCTACACTAAAACTATCTTCTACAGCGGGGGAACCACTCTCTGATCCTACTATCTACAGATGATTGGTTGGAAGGCTACTCTACTTAAAAATAACTAGGCCAAATTATCTTATAGCATCCAACCATTGACTCCATATATGTCCAAGCCAACTCAGCTACACTTATCTGCAGCTCATAGAATCTTACATTTTCTCAAGACTACTCCAAGCCATGGGATATTCTTTTCTCACTCTGCTCCTTTCCAATCGAAGGCTTACATTGATAATGATTGGGCCTGATGAATTGATACTCGAAGAAGTGTCACATGCTTGGGCATGATGAATTGATACTCGAAGAAGTGTCACATGTTATGGCATTTTCCTCGGAGATTATCTGATTTCTTGAAAATCCAAGAAACAAGTAATTGTTAGTAGGTCATCTGCAGAAGCCGAATATAGGGCCCTCGCCACTACTACGTGTGAAGTTCAATGGCTACTATATTTATTACATGATTTCCGTATTTTTCATGACTCTCCAGTGGTGATCTACACACAGCAAGTCTGCAAGTTGCCTTGCTAGTAACCCAATCTTACATGAACGAACCAAGCATATCCAAATCGATTGTCATCTCGTAAGAGAGAAAGCTCAAGAAGGGATTGTCAAGATATTACACACTCCAACTGCTCAACAAATTGCTGACATCCAAACCAAACCTTTAGGAGTCCAATTCTAAGTCACATAAGTCGGATGCGGGAGCGGATGCGGGAGCGGATGCGGATGCGGATGCGTGAGTGCGTCAATTTGCAAAAAATTTGAGTGCGGGTGCGCTTTAATGCGCCTATTAAAATTAATAAATAAATAAATATATATACATACATACTGATGAAATGAAGTTAAACATACATAATATACATCATATTTAACAAACTCACATCATTATTATATTATTTACAAATTTACAATATGAAGTTCTTAACAACTTTGGTGTTTGCAGCTTTACCATTCTTAAAAAGTATCAAAATTAGATTTTATTGAAGAATCTAACATTTGCAGCTTTGTAAAAATGTTATAGCCAGTGATACAACGTAATTTGAATCTTGTATTTGATCGTTCGTCTAGTAAGAATTCTCCAAAAAATATATTGTAGAAATAGAAATGAAGTATTAAAGTTTTGTTTTATTTTAAGATATAAAATAACGAATTTGAAAAATGAAACCAAATTGTTCATATTTATTTCAACATGTTTGGTAATAGTATGAATTTATTAAAAATGATTCATATTATTTCCGGAGACTTATATTATTACTTTATGAAATGACTAATATAAACATTTAAATTAACTCAATAAAAATAAAAGGTTTTATTTATAAAGTTCATTCTATTAATTTTCATGCAAAAAACTAAGATATCAAATTTATTATTATTTACTCCGCAAAATGTTACAAAATCACAGATTTATCATACTTTCTTTTATCACATATTTTAATCTTTCATATGTTATTATGTCTTTTCATGATTCATTATCTATCTATTTACCATATAATATAATTTTCTTACCAACCCGAAATACCTAGAAACCATAAAAATTCATCTAAACCCAAAATCGAAGAATTTTTTTTATAATTACAAAAAAAAAAAAATCGGAGAATTAAGGAGGATTAACAAGACTTAGTTACTTAGTGCGCGACTTAGTAAATCTTAATGCGTGAATTAGGAAATCTTAGTGCGCGAATTATAAAATCTTAGTGCGCGAACTAGAAATTCTTAAAGCGCGAACTAGAAATTCTTAAGTCGCCTTAATGCGCCGCACGCGCACCGAGTTCGCCAGTTCGCGGCCGGAGCGCCAATGCGTGGAGAGGGGTAGGAGGATTATGTGACTTAGGTCCAATTGTTCAAATAGTTATTGTCAAGATGAACATGCAAAATATATGCTCATCTTGCGGGCGGATGTGAAGATTCATCCAAACATAAACAACAATATGATTTAATTCATAACACCAACTAGCTTACATTTAAGCTTAAGTGATTACTCAGTTAGTTTGTTATATTGATTAAATATAAATAAGGCGATGCATTGTATATTTGATTCATTCAGTCATTAATATGATTACACGGAATTCTCTACTTCCTCTTATGTATTGAGTTCTATTCTTTACACCTTAAAGAAGCCATTTTTGGCCAGCTTGTCGGAACCTTAAAAAAAGCATTTGGACCATATGGTTTGTAATTTGCTTGATTTTCCGGGATTGTTGTTTCCTGGACCGATTGATAAAGAATTATGAGTATCTTCTTCAGGGTGTAAAGAAATCGAGTATTACAAAATTTTTAAATTCGAGCTCGAGTTCGATTCGAAACTCGAAAGTTATTATTTTTTGTTCGAATTCAGTTCGAATCAATTCTCGAGCTCGAGTTCGGCTCGAAATATTCGAACATGTTCGTGAGTTATTCAAACTATTACTTGAAAATAAAGACTCGAAAGGTTCGAAATATATTTATCTAATATATAATTATATTGTATTGATAAATTATTAAATTTGTGAGCGGCTCATGAACTAACGAACAAAATAATTTGGGCTTGAGTTTGTGTTATAAAAAAGTTAGAACATGTTCGAGTACAGGTCGAGTTCGATAATTTCGAATAAAAATCAAATATATTTTTGCTGAAACCATATTTGACCTGAAAAATAGAATGACAATTACACCGATGAGGTTCACAAAAATGGCCGTGTTCTTGAGATCAGAGCAGGGAAAATGTTCTCATTTTGGTTTATATTTTGATTAATGGTTTCAGTAAGGTGTTTTGAGTCATTGGGACTTCCTTAAATAATAAATTAACTCCCTAAGATTGTGAAAATGGCCTATATACCAATGCCTTGGGTCCTCTTTAGTGAATAAATTGTGTTAAAAAATAAGGTTAGAGGATAAACTTGGAATTGTTCAGCCTAATGTCTGATTTCTATCCCTTAGACTTCATTCTTACACCTCAACTACTGCCATTGTTACATATATTTTAAATAAAGTTCGATATGCTTAATCATTTCCAAGATATAGATAAAGCAATAATATTAATACTTTCTATGAAAATATAATGCATTTGCATTTATAGAATCGAATAAATTGTATAACATAATATGGAAATGACTCATTTGTGAGTTTTAAAAACTTATATAATCACTTGAATGTATATTTCTCAACTATGGTTCATGATGTGATCCACGTGTAAATTTACAATAAGGGATTATATGGGAAAAATTTCGGGCCGGTACCATTTGGTAAAAGATTTTTCAGCCCAGTCACCCCAAAAAAATTCTTTCAACAAGGTCCACTTTTGGTCAAAATGACCAAAATAGTCTTCTATCTTCCTTGAATCACACCCTTCACCCCAAAACCCTAGTCTCCAATCCTCACACCAGCCACATGTCCCAACCACCAACGCTAGTCGTCGGAAGTTGTCGCTCCTCCCATGGCGTCGGAGCTGCGCGCACTGATCGCGAAGAAACGAAAACAAAAATGTTGTGCAAGAAGACAAAATCATCTCATTCTTCTGTTTATCATCTATTTACCGATTGATTTTGTTTTATATTTTAATTTTTTTTGTAATGACTGTTTGTATATTTTTAATCTGAAACGTAAAAGTATAATGTATTTGAGATTCGGTCAATTGTTTGAATGAAAATTTTATATTTATTATGAATTTCAATTTTATTGTAATGATTTTAGTAGAATTTTAATGTAAAACTCAAAATTATAATGTATTTGAGATGTTGGATCAATTGTTTGAATGAAAATTTGAGAATGTAATGAAATTGAAACCATTGGTGCATGTAATTTACATGCACCGACAACTCATGAGTCTATCGGTGCATGTAATTTACATGCACCGATAGACTAAGTGGTGCATGTAATTTACATGCACCAACAATTCATGAGTCTAAATGTGCATGTAATTTACATGCACCGATAGGTCTAAATGTGCATGTAATTTTTTCACAAATATACAGTAGAATTGATTGGACTGATAAACTATCACAGTGCCTCTAGTTTACATATTACTACGAAAGCCCTTGTCTTTTCTGTTGAGAATTAGTTGCAGCCAGATGTTGAAAACCCTATCACCATAAAAGAGAAGGTAGAGAAGAAAAGAAGGAATAATGGAGAAGTCGGGATCCTCGAATAAGGATTTTTGAAATAATAATATATTACATACATGTCTTAATTTTTAAGTGTTATTTGTGAATGTCTTTAACACTTACTATATGATAATTATTTGATATGTAATTTGAGAGCCAATGCAAATATTGAGTTTACCTATGCATGTCATTTACATGCACCGGTAGACTAGCGGTGCATGTAATTACATGCACCGGTAGACTAGCGGTGCATGTGATTACATGCACCGATAAACTAGAGCGCATGTAATGCGCATGTAATCACATGCATCGCTATATGTTGCTTGCTTGTTGATCTTGTAACAAATTAAATATACAATATATTATTTTATAAATTAAATTTTTATTATGGATGAGTATATAATATATGATAAATTATTGAATAATCAAATAACAAAAGTATATTATTTTTCAAATGATAATATATTACACCAACGTGTCTTAATTTTTAAGTGTTATATGTGATCGTCTTTAACAATTATTGTATGATACTTATTTATTATGTAATTTGACAACTAATGCAAATGTTGAGTCTACCGGTGCATGTAAATTACATGCACCGATAGACTAGCGGTGCATGTAAATTACATGCACCTGTAGACTAGCGGTGCATGTAATTTACATGCACCGTAATGCGTTGCTTGCTTGTTTAAGATTGTTAGTTCTTCTACTTTGATTTGGGAAGATAAGATAGTGCTACCTCACTGATATATTGTCAGGAATTTGATATATGCATCGTTTATGTTATTATAGATCATTCAACTAATGTAGTGACATGATGTCTGAAAGTTTAGAAATGAAAACAGTATGTAAACGAATGAAAATAGAATTTTAGAGTCTATTTTTTACTTGGTATGTTGTACATAAACAAATGAAAATTGAAAAAAATATATCAAAACATTTGGAAGGAGATGATATGTTTTTTATCTTTTTCAAATTTGCTACAAAAAAATTTGTTTACCTGAAGAGAACTTTTAGCAAACACATAATGTGCACCAAATTGAAATAAAAGTTCAATGTTAATTAAATCCATAATTACCATAAAAACAGCAAATAAAATTGAAACGAAACATATGTTTTCTGTGGTTGGAGAAGGACATTTGGCGAAACAAAAAGGAGTCACCATCGCATCCACCACAACGCCGCCACCGCTCCATACGCCTCGCATAACCACCGTTGTTGATTTCCCAGAACACGCGACAATCACCAACTCTCACGACGAGGAAGATATAATTCATCTGTTATAAATTAGTTTTTAGAACAATGGTGTTTTAGGAATAGCAAATGACTAATTAGATTAGGGTTTTATAAAAATGGACTTAGTTGAAAGAATATTCCCACAATATGTATTTAGTTGAAAAGAAAATATTATGCTAGATTAGTTGAAACATGTTTTGAAAAGTGATACCTATGTGTAATTTCCTCTTATATTTATTAATGATTAATTATGGTCTAAATTACGATTTGGGCCTTTATCATCATGCCATGGGCCCATGAAAAATTAATGGGCTTGCAATTCACATCCAAGCAAAGAACTAATGGAAATAAAACTTTTAGAATTAGAGCCGACCAAGGGTCGTAATGACCTTTAACTGGCTCGGAATCGGATTGTGGTCAACGTGTCGGTTAATCAGGTTAACGGTTTGAAAGTCAGACTCATAACCGACCCGTCTATAGGCGGGCCAGTTAAGACTCATAATTTTCTAACCCGCAACCGCTGGTTAATCAGCGGTTCAAATGGTTTATTTTAAATGTTTTTATATTTTTTATATAAAACATATGTTATGGTGTAGATTTGAACTCATAAAATAATAAGCTTCAACCACTAAGTTATAAGAGTCTTGTTGATCCAAATATAATGTTATAATTTATATATATATTAATCAAACAAATATATCTTACATATATTAATTATTTGAGTTTGAATTTATTTCACGTTAATTTATTTTTAATCTATGGAGGATAACACAATCAAATACTTTTTGTACTTTTTTTCAAATTTTAATAATCTTTTTGTAAAAAGAAAGAGTCAAGCAGTAACCGTTGGTTAACTATAACCGGAACCAAAGCCGTAACATGCGGTTCATGAACCGTAATTGGAACCATCAAGGAAGGTTAGGATTAAAGATCGAAATTTTTTAAACTGTCTAATCGGCGGTTCTGAACCGTGGTCAGGCCTACTTTTAACAATCCTGTCAAGGAAAAACCGGTTGACCTCCCGGTCAGGCCAAACCCATTTTGCTACGGTGCACAACCATATGTACGGACTACGTCGGGCCTTCGGTTTTTGCCCATGGGCCATCCCGGCACTGTCCCGGCACTACACGGTGGCATGGCACCTACCATGAGAATTATTAGAAAATACAGGCGGCTCGGCGCAACCCACATGTCTATAAACCACGGGTCGTGTTAGGACCAACTTAAAAATAAAGTGGGCATAGCGCGCTGTCCAATTGGATGGGCTGTGCCTCCCTTTTTTGACACCAGCTGCCCATTATCAAGGTACAAGATATCTAACTTGGGAATTGGTCTTTGCTACCTCCTGGGGTGGTGTCCCCATGGGGTAGATCCATCCATTGGATGGGTATATTCCTATCCAATGTTGATGGGAATATACCCATCCAATCGCCCCATGGGGTAGTCAAGAATAAACCCTAACTTGGATAGGAACAAAGGTAGTTTGGTACATTACCATCGAATGTCAAAGATAGACTTTTATCGAGAGTCGATTTCCCGTCACAAATCAGAGTCCAGTGCCGTATTTCCTCTGAAAAGCCCTAATTGTGAAATTGGGAAGGATCCCAATCGAAAAGTAGAAGCTACCATCTGATCAGTTCGTACGTGTTACAAATGTCCACCAAGCGTAATCACAAGGAAAAAACCGTGCGCCGTCACCAGTACGTTCCTTCTGTTTTTATTTCCTTCTCATTTTCAATGTGTAATCATGTTTCTATTTTGTTAATTTCTAATGTTTCCGGTTAATTTTCATTCTTCTGCTCCGTTTGGTTTGTCCAACGCATTTTTTGTGTTTTTAGGGTCCGAATATACTTTTGAAGCACATTTTAGTTAATTATTAGTTAGAATCAGTTGAAGTTCTTGTTTAATTTATTATTGGTTTTTGAGAGTGTGGATCTTAAATTTGCAGGCAAAGAGGAGAAGCCAGAGGAGCCGGAGCTTCCAAAGTACAGGGACAGAGCGAAAGAGCGGAGGGAGGAACATAATCCCGATTATGAGATAACTGAATTGACGTCCTTTCATGCTGTTGCACCCCCGGGGGCTGGTGACCTCTTGTGAGACACTACTGAATTTTCTTTATATCGGCCTAGTCTCGGTATTCTGTGTGTTATGATTGTTTTGTTTTTTGTGTCTAATTAGTTATGCCTTCTGGTATTAAAGGTCTGCCGATACCCATAAGCTATCTATTGAGAAGAGCAAGTATCTTGGAGGTATGTGAATTTGTATGTTTAAATTTTTGTTATTTATGGAAGATAAATGACTATGCAGCAACATCTGCAGGCAAGACAAAGGGTTGGTTCATGTGATATTTGTTAGTGTCTGCCTGTTTGTCTTTATTGACTGTTGTTAGTTGGCACTTGCTTGGTTAAGCTTATCTTAGCATCGAATTTTAGTTAACATTAGAAAGAATGGTTAATGCCTTTGTTAGTGCTGTTAAGACAACTCAGCTCACTCTTTTTTCGATTTAATCTATATATCAGTAATTTGTATAAGTGTCGATGGAAACCTTATTCACTCCTTCAACTAGTTCTTCAATTAGTCCTGTGGAGTTTATGGAAGATATGTTTGATTTAGCGATTTTTCGTTTGACGTGTCTTTGCCAGTTATGATTTGGATATTGGGGGTAAATGAGCAGTATGAGTCTTATACAAGCCTTGTTTTAGTCTACCATACTAGGATTAGGCTCTACCCCCAAAAAAATACACCTATAAAATGTGCCACCCTTTAGGGTACCCAAAAAACAGTTACGTGGTCATGATAGAGTAACTAAATGAATCAGAACTTTCTAAATTTGAACACTGATGAAGTAGGCTTTAGTTGTGTGTATTTGCTTTAGCAAAGCTTTCACGATTTTGGTAACTTTTTAAATGCAATAAGCTTTCATAATCGTTTTGATTAGCTGAATGAATGATCTTCAAGTGAGCCAAGGCTCAACTGCTTAATTTACTTTAGAATATTACCTGTAATTGTTAAGGAATTTCCTAATGCTGTAGGTCACAAATATATATTTGAGTCTTTTCTTGATATATATGAGGTTTATAGAATACTCTTATTTGACCTAGATAAACTTGAGCAAGCTTTCAGATAAACTTACAAATATGTTGATCTTGATCTTTTTATTTCATATACCGATTTTGAATGAGAGAAGAAGTGGCAAGTCTAAAAGTGTGTAAAAAGTGCTATTAGATGTTTATTGATGTTTAATTGCACTTTTGAAGCTTTTAAAGTCACTTAAACATGACAAATTAGTAGGACAGATGTTGCCTATTTCTTTTCCGGTTTTGTGGACCATCTGTTTTCGGGCAATGATTTTTTGGAGACAGTATTGAAAAACATGACGTTTATTTGGTTGTCTTTGTATGACATTTTTACCATAATAAGTATCGTGTGAGTAATGTTGCGTCATGTATGCTTACTCTTTCAATAATGTATGGATTACGGTAAAATTTTAACTACAATATTGTGTGATAGAATAGAGTATAATAATAAAGTTTTGGGAATGATACTTGTGATT
Organism: Haberlea rhodopensis; assembly: GCA_907163345.1. Classification (NCBI taxonomy): domain Eukaryota; kingdom Viridiplantae; phylum Streptophyta; class Magnoliopsida; order Lamiales; family Gesneriaceae; genus Haberlea; species Haberlea rhodopensis. Next base: position 575,003 of record CAJQUN010000078.1, read on the forward strand.
AAAAGTGATGATTCTGTTGACAGGTGTAGAAGTAGAATGGAAATGAGGTTTAAATTAAATTGAAATGGTAATGGTTATATTTTTTTTATTATTTTTGGGATGGCATATGTTGACAAAATGAAACTGAACATAGCCTTAGCTTTTAGTGCTTCACTCTCTCTCTTAAAAAGAACAAAAAAAAAATTATTTTAACTATTATACCCAAACAAAAAACTGGTCCTGCTTCTTTTAAAATAACACTTTGAAAAGTCATGCTTAATAATGTACTTTTGTAAGCCAAGTATTTGTGTATCTGAAGTTACCCTAATTTGAGTGCTTGGACTTGAGCCTGTCAACTTTTTTGTTCAATGTTATCGAGATTGAGTGATTGTATGGAAACTAAATTCGGAATGGACTTTCTGAATTTTGTTT